>MU224061.1:6629136-6641436 GCA_018584345.1 Thuja plicata
CCTACAAAGGATTTAAAGTCTATCAAATGGATGTGAAGTCTGCATTTCTAAATGGGATACTAGAAGAAGAAGTATATATTGAACAAGCTGATGGATTTGTTGACCCAAGTAAGAGGAACATGGTTTGGAGACTGCACAAGGCGTTATATGGACTGAAGCAAGAACCAAGAGCATGGTATGAAAGATTGCACAATTATCTGATGAAGATTGGATTTGCAAGAACTAATGACAACAACAATCTATATTTGAAGACAGAGCAAGGTAATGGAATTTTATTGGCTGAAATTTTTGTGGATGACATCATATTCAGTGGACAAGATATGATATGTAAAGAATTTTCAAAGGAGATACAAATTGAATTTGAAATGTCTATGTTTGGTGAGATAAAATTCTTTGTTGGATTACAAATACATCAAACGAAGAATGGTATCTATATTACACAATCAAAATATATCAAGGAGATACTAAAAACTTTTGGTATGGAAGATTCAAAACCAGTGAGTACACCCATGGTTACTGGATAGAAGTTGACAAAGAATGATGATACAAAAGAGGTAAATCAAACATTGTACAAATAAATGATTGGTAAGATGCAATATGTTGTACATAGTAGACCTGATATTGCATTAGCAGTTGGAATTGTTGCTAGATTTTTTGCTAATCCAAAAGAGACACATATTATGGCAGTAAAAAGAATTATGAGATATATGAAAGGTACAGAAGACTATGGCCTATATTACAAAAAGAATGACAAGTTTGAACTTAGAGTCTATACTGATTCTGACTGGGCTGGTAATGTTGATGATAGAAAAAGCACCACAAGAGGAGCATTTATTTTGGGGAAAAGATTAGTTTCCTGGACAAGCAAGAAATAGAATTGCACCTCACAATCTACAACTGAAGCTGAGTATGTGGCAGCAACAGTTAACTATTCAAACATTGTGTGGTTGAAGATACTACTGAAAGGTATGAAAGAGGAGATCATAGAACCAGTTGTCATGTATTGTGATAACACAAGTGCCATTAATATTTCTAAAAATCCTGTAATGTACTCTAAGACAAAACATATAGCTATCAAGTATCATTACTAGAGGGAGCTGGTTTAGAAGAAAGAAGTGAGACTAGAATATGTGAACACTAAGGAACAGTTGGAAGACATATTTACAAAAGTGTTACCCAAGGATGCTAATGAGTATCTAAGAGGTAAGTTGGGGGTAATTCCCCTAGCCGAGGCTAACTAGTACTAAATGGTACTATTGTATCAAATGTTTTAATTAGAACACTTGACACATTGATGCATAGTTAGTCACATTTTTAGGATGCTGCCTAAAAATTGTGAAGTGGAAAACTAGAACAAAAAAGTAAATTAGTCATACACAAAGATGATAGGAACAACATGATACAAATATTAGAACTGAAGAATCTGCATGATAAAGATGTCAATATTTGGCATTGTTGTCAAAGAGGGAGATTATTGCTAAAACAATAGGTAACAATAGATACAAGGGAGATATTACTGAAAGAGGGAGTTGAATAAGAAAACATCAGTGGGATTATGGACACAGAGGGAGTCTGAATGAAGCTAAAGACATTAATGAAGATTTTTTCATATCAGGAACACATGCACTTTTTGGATTGTATGGTAACTTTGGTTGGAAATTATTGTTTTATAGTTTAGTATTGCCATCAATGCCAAAGAGGGAGATTGTTGGAAAGATTTCTACAATGTAGACAATTGTTATTTTGTCATTGATGTCAAACCTTAACTGGTGAGACTATTGCTATATGTTTGAGTACCTTATCCATTGATTGATGAAGATTTGAAAAGAATGGGATAACAAGAAGACCAAGGAAATGGTTGAGTTATGAGTTTAAACCAGGGTACTTGTTCATCTGGCACTTTGGCAAAGTGATACGTTGTTTATCTAGCACTGATAGTTCACTAAAAGGTCAGTGTCGAGCAAAGCGAAAGGTGATGCCGAGAAAAGAAAAGATGATGTTGAGTGCCAGTGAAATGCTGAGGGAGACAGTGAAATGCCAAGCATCAATATTTTGTTTATTGATGAGATTTGAGATCTATGGCCGACATAATTGATTTTATTTGGATATACATTATTAATTAAGATTGGTCTATATTCATTTAATGCATGGGAAACCATTATTAGTGCATGGATTCAATGGTTAATTAATGACTATATTAGATAAGTAAATTAAATGTAAAGATGGAAAGATCCATTGGATCTGACCTAACCTAAAATCTACGATCTTGGTTAAGTGGAAAAATATTTATCTGACCTAGATGAAGAGGTTTAATATAACCTACTATGGTTATTGTTAAGATATTGAAGTGGAATGCAAAGTGTTGCATGGTTAATTGACTGATTGGCAAGATCTAAGCAGAGAAGGTTGAATAGAGAAGCAAAGAGAGATTTCTTGATGGATTTCCAAGCAGATTTGAAGTTTGAGATGAGAATGGAGGCCACCCAGTGAATTAGCATTAGAGCTAAAATTGGATCTGGATTTGCAAAGTAAGTTGTATAAATTAGATCACACATGCTGATTACTTTCTAGCCATTGTAATAGTTCAAATCCTTTAACCAGGTTGACCTATAGTCATTGTATAAATCCTTTGAACAAGGTGACATTTATATTGGAATGTTCTTGGTCCTCTAACAAGGCCACTCCTAATAGGGTGATTAAATCCTTTAACCAGGTCACATTTGACAGTGTGTTTTGTAACCTTTGATAGGGTTGGCTCCTCACAGGGTATTACTTTAGAAGAGTAAAATTTTGGTAGCATGTTACTGGTGGTTTTTCCCATATTGGGTTTCCACGTTAAATCATGGTGTCAAAATGTGTGAATGTTATTGTTGTGTTTTACTGTTAAGTTTTTGCAAGGTTATTTCATTAGTACAGTACACTACACACTTTTATTGTTTATTACCACCGAGCATATCTGAGTTGTTGAAGTTGATTTAAAGTTTTATATGGGAACATCTAGACCTAAGGATAACTGATTCACCACCCCTCTCAGTTTTTCGGAATTCATATTAACAATCTATACATTTTCTCAAATGAAATTCACAAGAAATAACATTGTTTCCTGAAAACTTAGGGAGCTTTTCTCCAATATCATTAGGTACTGCATTAGGATATTGAGGAATGCCAATAAAAGTGAATTTCTTGTACCTTTTTGGATGTAGTGGCATCCTTTGAAATTTTTCATCCTCTTGGAAAGAAGCAGTCTTGGCTTTTGAAGATGTAGTATTTTCACCACCAGCATTAGAATATTTAGAAGATTGCAAAAAGTCAATCTTTTTCTTCATCTCCAAGGTAGCAGCTTCAACTTCTTCCTTTTCCAGCATTTTTTCCATGATTTCTTTCTCCCTTCTTGATCTTTCAAGGTCAATGTCTAGCTTAGACATTTGTTCAGTTGGGACTTTATGAGTTTTTGGTTCCTCAATTTCTTTTTCAGCAACTTTCTTTTTTCCTTTATCTTTAAAGGCTTGATGACCAACACCTTTGTGAGTGTTTGGAGTCTCTTAGTCTCTACAATACTTCTCAACATTTTTTGCAGCTTGATGTTCTAAAGATCTTCTTCTAAACTTATCAACATATTTTTGATCATTTATTTTTCTTTTTAAGATCTTTTTGTCTCTTCTTTTGCCGAATAAGGGCTAACTGCCTCATAAGGATTTTTTCCTCTTCAAAAAGCTCATCAGAAGGAACTTTAGATTCTGAGCTAATGGTGTCGGTTCCTTCTCTCTCACTAGAAGTAGTGGTAATTACATATGTCCCTAATCCAAGGTCAGCGGCTTCTTCATACTCTGAGGTGTTCCCCTCATGACTGGATTGATTTGAATCTTTTCTTCTAGTTTTGTTCTCTTCATATATTGGAGAAGATTCATTAACATTGGCCTGGTTCTTCTTCTCTCTCCAAGACATCTTAGTTCTTTAAGTAGTTGGGATTCCACTATCTAACTCAACTTCAGGATTATTTCTCATTCTTGACCTAGTATTCATATTGATAAGATGTGTATAAATATTTGAAATTCACTTTTGCATTGATTACATAGATTTTCCTTTTAGAGTTGCCACCCACTACAAGTTTGGGAAATATGAATACTATAAGAATGACCTAGATAGGCCAAAAATCAACTGTGGTATTTATAAATTAATCCTTTTCAGCCAGAGATTATGGGATAGTACTTTTATTCCCCAGCAGAGTCGCCAATTTGTTAGGGATTTTTCTTGCAAGAACTTAAAACAGTGTGAATGCTTGCTCTGTATATTTCCAATTTACTCTATGCAAGAAAAATCCTAATTGCTGAGGACTAGTTCCTCCTTCTACTTTAAGATCCAAAGGCTCAGGCGAGTGTACCTTAGAATGATTACTGACTCGTAGTATCTATTACAGTGGATTAAGACTTTTACTAGATTGCTAATTGCCTTTTACTGTATCAAAAGATAGAAAACTATGCAAATGACTATAATTAATCTGATACAGAGCTTAATAAGCCAAAACATTATCTTAACAATATAAAATAGTAATGTGATAAGGATTCTCATCCTTCTTCCTTTTATAGTTCTCTGAACTTGGGAGGGCTAACCTATTGATTCTCTCTTGAAGGAATCAACAAATTGAATTGTATGTTCTGATACAATTACTTAAACTTCTATGTATTTATGATTGAAATGTAAAATGTTTGATTTTTTTGAATATTGGATGATGATTAACTAATTTTCAAAACCCTAACTAGTGCCTAATCCTTGGGCAAAGAGTCTATATCAAATGTGAATCCACAACAACTAATTAATGTAAATACTTGTAATTTGAGTAGAATGCCTTACAAACTACCTTTCACTCCAATATCCCTATTATCAGATCCTAAAAATAATTCTTAGCTCTCTGGGATCACCTATAATACTTATTCTCTCCTTGAAAGAACTCACAAGCAACTACACAATTACCTTGTAATTGGTATATCTAAACTGCCTTACAATTTAAACATACAAGAGCTAAAACAAAAATATAAAGAGATAAACACAAGATAAAGGATGGAAAATGTAATGTATTTTATTAATTTGATCACTATTTCAAATACATTCAAAAGACAATATGCACAAAAAATCAGACAATAAAGTAGTCTGGCTTGTAATTCTTATTTTTCATCATATTCCAATCATCTCATACAAAATGATACAAAAGCTCTATATATAGTCTAAACCATCTTGGAATCCTTCAAAATTAAGGATGCAACAAGATTCAGATGGTTTAAGACCTAACCCTAAAAACTTAGAAGAGGACAAAAGACAAGAAGAGATCAAGCGGTGGAAGGAAAAAATAGGAATACATCCAAATCAAATCTTTGAAATCTTCTGTTAGCTGGCACCATTGTCTGATATATTCTGGATAGCCTCCAATAGTTGTAGCAAGATTAAGTGACCACCATTACAGGCTAACATACACTTATATTTAAGATGAATAACCTCCCTATGCTCAAAGATCAGGTGCCAAGTGTCCTTTTATTCTTCATCCATGATGTCAAGGTCAATAGTGATAGGCTTATTTTTCTTAGGCTTTGTCAGAACATCCCATCCTGTGACATCCTCCTCTGCAGGATAATTAAAGCTCTGAATGTTTCCCAACAATTTCTTCTTCCTTTCCCATCTAACATCTATTTTGATTTTGACATCTGTGACAAATTTATTGAAATTTTATTCAGCCTTAAATGCCTCATCTAATATCTTATTGTATCTCTCCATATCTAATTTTCCATTGTCATAAATATATACCTCTTTATTAGGTAGTAAAGCATCAAACTCTATTATCCATACTTCTAATGGCTTGATCTGATCATCATTTCCCTTTAATGGGGGGATGAACCTATTATATTTTCCCAAACATGTTAATTCTAGCCTCTATTTGATTTACCTTTCCCTTGAAGAAAGATAAGGTAACACTTATTTGATCTATCTCTTCTCCCACTTGTCATACAAGTTATGGGAGATCTATCATTAATGGATATAGGGTTGTTATCCTTTCAAATAAATTGGTCCTAACTGACCAGGTTGCAAAATAAGGATTTAAAATTAAAACATAATTATTCACTTCTGTTTGCAACCCAGGCAATTTGCAATATGCACCATACACTACATCAACTTTATCCTTTAATATATTTAACTTATGCTGTAAAATTTGCATTAGGGCTACCAAAAAAAATTCATTATGCTCCTTAATTGCATGCTATATTTGTAATTCAGCATACCTTGTATCCTCGGTCTAGATTTTAGCATCTTTACCCTGCTTAGGTGAAGCAAGAACAACTTCAGACATCTCTTGCAACTTTTTGGTCAAATCTACAATTATTTTTTCCATAGCATTGATCTTAATTAGACCTAGTTCTCTATCCTTGGCAATAAGGCTTGTTTCATCAAAAAATTTCTAGTATCTATTGGACATATGTACTGCCTTTGCTTTATTTAGGTGAGAAAAGTGGGTCAAGACCTGAGAAATCTCTAGGTCTCCTGTGTTGTGAACTAACCATATTATCTTATCTCCCTCCATCTTTTCTTAGACATTGATTAGTGAGGGCTTCTGATTCTTTGGAGCCAGAGACAACATTTCCAGGGTTTGAGATTTGGAATCATAACCACACCTTTTGATCATCTCTCATATTTGTGTCTCTATAGAGATCTTGATATCTATTTTCCTTCTAATTTGATCTATAATGAAGGTTGAAGCTAGGTCCCATCCTTCCACTAAGAGCATACCACTTGATTTCACTAATTGTCTGGCCTCATAAGGAGTCATGTTCTCAGAATCTGGGTCATATGTTTGGAGAGCCTGTAAAGCTTCACTTGTTATGTCTTTTCCTCCTTGTGATTTCAATTGTGCCCCAACTTGCTCTTGTTTAGCCCATATAAGGAAGTCTTTGAATTCCTTAGTATTTATGAATTCATCATCTTTCAAAAACTCTTCTTGTTGTAATTCCCTTTCATGTTGGCATAGTATGAAGGGAATCTCAACATTATCATCAGTGTCTTCCTTCTTTTTCTTTCCCTCTCTAATGACCTTTCTTAGTTGGTGGTCATAGGCACTAGTCCATGTGAATATGGCACTAATTTTGTCTTTTTTCTTCCTCTGTATCCTTGCAATAGAAGGCTCCCCTGCTTCTACTCTTTGTTTATTATGTGGAGGCTCTACATCTACCTCAGCCTCATGTCCGTATGTCAAGTCAATTATATTTTCTTCATTATGAGGTGGGTGATCTTGAGGTGGTGGGCTGTGTATAGAGTAACTGCTGTTGTACTCTGATGATGATTGCTTGTTGGGACCTCTTTCCTTGTCTTCAATTTTCTCTTCAATCTGATTAATAAGTATGCCATGTGACTCAATCATTTTTTCTAATCTTTGCAAATAGGGCATACCTAGGAAATATCCACCAAATGGGATCCCTTTCTTCTTTAGCTGCTGCTCCAAATCCATCAAATATTGATATTTTGTTAACCTTGATGAAATTTCATCCTCTTCAAGGATATTTCTGATCAGGTCCTCTTCCTCATAGGGTTGGTGCTCTTTTGTAATTGGGGTGGTGGGAGTCAACAACTTCTTAGAAATTTTTATAAATCCCTCTATATCAATATATGTATACATGGAAACATTCAGCTTGTAGTGTCTCAACCATCCATTTACAGGATCATATGCTCTCTTTCCTATTATGAAATCAGAGGCATTAAACTACCTAGGTGTAAAGGTTCCTTTCTTGTGTGAAGCCAAATGCTCCCTATTTGTTAGCATGAGTTTCCATAGGAAATCCATGATTGCAATTCTGGGTGCCACTCTATAAGGTAAGATGTATGGTGGCTGAGAATAGCCATATACTCTGATCAATGTGAAATTTTGGTGACAATAAAATTCACCCTAGTTATGGTCTCCATTCCACTTGTCTACAAATTTGTAGGGTCTCAATAGTTGTAACACCTTCACTGGAAGCTTGGTCATATTCACTTCTAAATTGCTCAACAATGGGTATACTATCCAATTCTCAAATGCACAAAACTCATTTTCCCTAGAAGTGTAATTCTATACCCTTAACCAAAGTTGTACATGATTGACCTGTCCATGATAAAACCTTCTGAGCTATAAATTTCACTGTTCCATGATGTTGAAGTTGTAGAACATAATTAGATGCATGAGAAATGAATATTGCAAGAACTAAGGGCTTCCTACCTTGCTCTGGATGTCAAAAAATCCTTGGTGCATCTTATCGATTACATATTGAATGTAATCATAATCAGTACTCACATAGGGACTTTGCAAATCTAGAATTATCATCAGCATGTCTGATGATACTCTCTCTCTTCCTCTATCTACACCTAATACTCTACATAGGGAATATTAAATGTACTTCATATAAAATTCTAGGTCTTTATAAAAGTATGGGGCATTATAACTAGGGATAGGGGCAATGTAATTCCTAGTTCCCTTAGGCATATGGGCCTGAATCAACTAAGTTACAATACCAACCTCTTAGGTATATCTAGCAGCTAGGGATTTCAAATTTATCTTTGTTAAACATGGGTTATATATGTCAAAAGCTTTCATAAATGACATCCTATCTAGGGTTACTAAGACAGTGCCATCATCTTTCTTGATGGTTCTTGAAATAGTGTCATATGTACTAGCTAACTCTAATACCAAATCAACATCCACAAATACATCAGGGACAACTAAGTTATCCAATCCACTAGTCCAAGGGTTTGATATAGACATAGGGCCCTCACTATTCTTATGAAAATAGTTGAACAAATGATAACCAGAACAATCTGGTGTCTTAGCATCCCTAACATATGCCTAATTATCACCAAGGTATTCATCGTTTACCTTTTCTACTTGATTGGAGCCTGGGTGAAGTTGAATGAACTCTTCTAAATAATTACTCTTTCCTTTGAGGTCATCATAATCCCCGCTCTTCCCGCTAGTAGAGGTGACATTTACTGCTCTGCTCATGTTGTCTGGTATAAATTGGAACTGATCAGCTACTCTTTCTTCATCGATATTGAAACAAATCTATTCAGAACCCTCACTTTCAGCTGTAAATAACTTTACAACTCAACCTTTTAGCACTGATAATCACTCAATTTATTTGAATTGAAAATTCCTTTGTTCACTCTGCAAATCCTAATAACTCTGTTCTTCTGAAGATGCAGCTCACTTATGCAAATTATGAGCTCTAAAAACTTAGAAATTGGTAAGATGAAATGAATAACGGTAATGATTATTTATCCAGAGAAATTAATGCACCAATCTCTTTGAAAATCATGAATTTGCAATTTAGTCATTTCTGTCTTTACTTCTACATGCTGTGACATCAATTCCTACTCCTAGCTGTGGCATTTCAAACCGACAGGTGATCAATTTTGAATGATTTCTTTTCTTATTAAAACCTTATTTTATTAAAAAAGAAACTAAGATCTGATTCTATTGGCTCTTTCATCATATCTCCACAACTATTTAAACACATTGTCATACTCTCTTCATTCTTATTAGCTAGCAACTGTTTAACATGGCACGGGAGAAAACCCCAGATATTACCTTGATTTTACTATGGTTCTATTCAGTGACTGTGCAACTGTATGATCTCTTTGTCACAAAGAGTTATCCTTAACTCTGGTTCTTTACTGAGACTTAACAACCACCACATGATCATCTTTTTGATCAATGGTTATCTCTTAATCACTGATTGAAATCACTTAACTCTCATTCCTTTTGAGACAACATGACTAAGGCTTTTAATAACTCATCTTAAAGCTTGGGTTTCTTTCAGAGACTACGCGACTATGTGATCTCCTTGTCTCTTTAAGATTTCATTAACTTTGAGTTTCTTTCTAGATTACATGACCATCACTAGATCTTATCTCAATCGGATGACCCACATATATTCTCATTTGATTTTTGTACTTTCTCTTTCTTATCTTAGACTTTTTGACTACCGTAGATCTACTTTTAATCTAATGAATCATGGGTAATCTCCTTAGCTTTTCACTTAACTATAGTTTACTTAGAGACTTCATGACTTAATCTATCTCCATGTCATGGAAGGAATTTCTTAACCTCTAGTTTTCTTCGAGACTTCCCAACTAACTCAGGTCTTTGAAAGATTTAACCATGTGTCCCAATCTGAATCACCATCGTTGAATCACTAAACATTTCTTTGACTATTTAACTTTCAAAAGCAACTTTGCGCTATCCATAAGATCTTTTCTATTTTACGGCTCAGATCTTCTCACTGCAAAGTTACTTAAAATTTAATCAATTCTTCTTTAACCATAATCCTTATCGTGACATAATGACTCATTGAATCTTGTTGTCTCTTTAAGAAATCACTAACTCATGGTTTCTTTCGCGATTTAACACCAGCCATTAGATATTTTTCTAATCTAATGGTAGTCAGGATATCTCTTTAGGTTTTATCCATCTAAAACCTTTTCTCACTACTTCACACTAGCCACAAGATCTATCACTCATTTGACGATAGTTGCTTAATCTCCCAACCTTTAACTTTACCATTACTTTTAAAAGAGACCACACGACTAAAGCTTTTTAACTCACTCTGTTGACATTGGTTTCTTTGCGAGACACCGCAACTGTGCAAATTTGAAGTTGCTGATAGATTTCTTAACTCAAGAGCTTTCTTTGAGACTTCACGACCACTACAATATTGTCTTTCAGATCAACGACTACTGCTTAATCTCATATCTTTTATCTTAACTCTCATTCTTCTTCGCGATTATGCGATTGCATGAAACTTCAAACAATCTTTAACTTAGCATGTAACTCTGATCATCTTTCGAGACAACGTGACTGAGTAAACTCAAAGTCGCCAAAGGAATTCTCTAACTCTGGTTTTTCAAAGGGATTTTTTGCCAACCACGGGATCATGATCTTCATCTACGGCTCACGTGAAATCTCATTAGCACTAAAAGCATATTATTTTCTTATAGAGACAACACAACCAAAGGAATTAGCTAAGTCTCGAAGAAAAATAGAATATTCTCAAATTATAACGAGACAACACGACTTGCATGTTAAATATGAAATACGCACATGACTTAAATGATTTGGATTTTATGAAAAAGTAACTGCAAAATAGAAAGGATTTCAAAGAACTAGGGCTTTTCTTGGATATGCATGAAAATCTAACTTAGGACTTAGGGTTTCACATTCTTTGCTAATTTTAGGCTTGAAGACCATTATTTTGCAGAGGGATTTCGACAACATTAGACAAGATTTTTAACATTTATGCATGAATATGACTGAGAACTTCAAAATGTCACTAGCAAACTCCAAAACTGGAAATACAACCAACATGATACAGTCAATAAGAAATCTCTACAATCGTCCATTTTGTGTTGTCTGAATGATTTTTATATATTTTTATTTTTTCCATCTTGATAAGTTTGTGTTATATAAGTGAAGGAATTGACATTACACCACTAAGTCTAGTTTTATACTAATTATTTTTAGTCAAAAATGTTGGTAAAAGAAATTAAACACCGAAATAATTATAATATGTTTAGTGAACTAGTTTAGTTCAAATTCAAAAATAACAAACCAATTACTTACTTCTGTGGCACTAATTACTTTTGCATCAATACTTCAAAAATATCAACACCTCGAGTTGCACAATCACCTACATTGTCTCCAACCCAAATAGATGAGAAAAATATGTCAAGTTAAATAACAAGAATGGAAATAGTAATTTTATTTCAAATGACATCTTCAAAATTGGTGTACATAAATTATGATGTACAGAAAAGAACCCCAATTAAAATAAAAAAATTCTTTTGATGATAATGTGTGGCCTTAACACATAATGAAGCGCACAAATCTTTAAATCCTTTGTTGCTCAACAATTGAATTTCTACAATGGTAAGAAAAGAATATCATGCCTATCTTAGCGATGTCAAAAACTGATGTAAATTCTAGAAATTGACTTTAGCACTCACTTTTGTTTAATATGTTGAATGCTACATAATCAACACACATTACAAGTGTATTCACCCTAAAATGGTCACTTAGACTATGGGCCCCATTTATCATTTTAACAATTTATCAAAATTCCTGAATCAATGCTTTGTGATATTTTCAATTCAAATCAATTTCCTTGATCAAATCGTAATTAATTTAATTATTTCAATATTTCCTAAGGTTTGATCATTTTTTTTAATAATATTATTTAATTAAAAGAAAACATCTCTTTTTATTAAATGAAATAATCTTATTTAAATAAAAGA
>MU224061.1:6663687-6679960 GCA_018584345.1 Thuja plicata
TCTAATGTAATCTCAGATAGCATCCATACAATGAAATAAATAACACATAACACAATAACTTGGTAACCCAGAAACCCAAATAGGTAAAACTAGGGTGGGGATGACACCCACAAAATTCTCCACTACTGGAGTAATAAAGTGTGCCTATTAAGGCTACAAATGTTGATTACAAAATGTAATCTACCCTGTTAAAGGTCTGCCTAGTTAAGAGCTTAATATCATTATAATCTACCCTGTTAAAGGATTTCAACTTACAATAAAGTAAGCACTCTGTTAGGAGATAAAGAAAGGTCTGCTAGAACCACTCTGTTAAGAGATTTTCACCTAATACAATGATTAGAATGTCTCAAGTATTGATCCTTCGTTATGCACTTTGATGCTAATGACGGATCTCCTCTTTCAAGTACCTTCTATGATCTCATAATCTAATATAACTTTACTCTCCTATTCACTATGTTGTCACTCTGCTTGATCTCTGCTTCTTAACAAAATAACCCTTTGTGCATTTCACTTCAAAAATGCAGTCACCACACTTCATCTACTCTTCTTACACACACATATACATTACACATACAAAATAGGGTTTCAAAGCAATCTAATATATCCGTTCAAGTCTGATAGCAAGATCTAGATCAACGATCAAGATCTAATACCCATACCTTGATGGTATTACAATTAATGCTCATGCATAAGATAAAACAATTAAATGCATAACTAACTCTATATAAGAATATTAAATGCATACATAAGTCGGCCCAAAAATATTATATAAGTCGGCCAGATCACTTATCCTTGAAGTTTGTATCATTCCAGACATGTATACAAAAATTGTCCTACTCGGCACTTGACTTGTCTATCACTCGACATTTAACATGTTTGTATCCTTCTCGGCTCAGCAATGTAACTAGGAAAACAGAAAATTGCTTAGCAATGTTGCTTGGCCTTGCATAGTTTTAGCTCGGCCAAAGTGATAGGCAACTAAAACTGTCTAAGTGAATGACTAAGTGTTGGTAACTAATCATCAATAGAACTTAGAGATTAACATAGACTACATTAGCCATACTCTTGTTTCATATGAGGTTAACTACACCAGCATTGAGAAATCTTGCCTTGCTATTGTGTTTTCTTCCCAAAAGTTGTGACATTACATGCTTGCGCACACTATACACCTCATAGAAAAATTAGATCCACTCAAATATTTGCTAGGTAAAGCTGCCCTCACAGGTAGACTTGCTAAATGGATGATGATCCTTTTAGAGTTTGACATAGAGTACATTGAGTGTAAAGTAATCAAAGGACAAGCCATAGAAGATCAATTGGCTGATTTTCCAATACAAGATAATGCACCTATTCAAGTTGACTTCCTAGATGAGCACCTCATGTATATGATTGAAAGAACATGGAAGATGTTCTTTGATGGATCCTTTATGAAAAATGGTTTAGGAGCTGGTGTGTTGTTTGTTTCTCCTCATGGGTACACGATCCCTAAGTCTTATAAATTATTTTTCCCATGTACAAACAACATTGCTGAGTATGAAGCTTTAACAAATGGACTTAAGATGGCCATAGAATGGAGAATCATAGAGTTACACATCTATGAGGATTCACAGCTGATAATCAACCAGGTTAATGATGAATATCAAACAAAATATGAGAAAATGGTACCTTACAAGCAAATGGTTGATTCCCTGAAACACTACTTCACATTTGTCACATTTCAGCAAATCCCTAGAGTAGAAAACAAAGCACTTGATGCTATGGCTACACTTGCTTCACTCCTTCAGTTAGAGAAACATGAATCAAGATTTGAATTCCTGGTGGAAGAGCTACATCACCCTATTTATGACTCCCAAGAAAGCCATGTCATCTGTACCCTTGTGGGTTGTGAGTCATCCTGTTAGGGTGCCATTTACTCATATCTTTGGGATGGCATTATACCTAAAACCTTTAATTGATCTGAATGCAGAAACCTTACCCAAAATGCCTCTCGCCATTCCCTTATCGTTGGTGATTTGTATAGGAGGGGTCTAGATGGAACATTTCTTAAATGCTTAGAAAAGGAAGAATCCGACCAAGTGTTAGTTGACATCCAGAAGGGAATCTATGGGGGACATTCCAATGGTCTTTCCATGGCCTGAAGGTTTCTTAGGGAAGTGTACTATTGGCCTACGATGTAGATTTATGTAGTAGCTTTTGCAAAGTCATGTGAAAAGTGTCAAAAACATGGTAACCTGATACATGCTCTAGGCTGGGAGCTCATTCCTTCTATATCTCATTGGCCATTTCAGTGTTGGGTCTTTGATCTTGTTGGGAAGGTTCATCCCAACTCATTAGGTAGACACAAGTTTATTAACACTGCTACTGATTACTTCACTAAATGGGTAGAAGCTGTCCCACTTTCTATTGCTTTGGGAAAGACAGTTTCTCTATTCATTCTAAACCATATCATCTGTCGATTTGGAGTGCCTTCTAAGATTATTACTGACAACAGAGGCCAGTTTAAAAATAAAGACCTTAAACAACTCTGCAAGAAATTGAAGATTAAACAACATTGGTCCTCCATTTACTTCTCACAAGGAAATGGTCAAGCAGAGGCATCAAACAAAACCATTCTTAAAATCTTGCATAGAACAGTTTGTAAGAATGGTAGAGATTGGACCTTACAGATAAATTTGGCTTTGTGAGCCTATAGAACAAGTATTCATACTCCTACTGGGGCTACTCCTTTTTCCCTTGCATATGGCGCTAAAGCAGTGTTACCTTTGGAGGTTGAGATTCCTTCACTTAGAGTTTCCCTCAAAGGTCTAGTTACAGATGAAGACTACCATGCCATGAGACTTCAAGAGTTAGAACTTCTAGATGAGAAACGTCAAGTATCATTTGACCATATGGGGGTTTATCAAAAGTGCATGGACAAAGCCTTCAACAAAAAGGTTTTCCCTAGAGAATTCCAAGTAGGAGATCTTGTCCTACGTGAAAATCCCAAGAATCAACAACATAGAGATCAAAAGGGAAAATTTGAACCTAATTAGCTTGGACCTTACATCATTACAACAACTTTTGGGACAGGTGCTTATTTACTATCTATAGCAGAGGGAGAGCAACTCCCTGATCCCAGCAATGTATTGCACCTAAAGAAGTTCTATCTATGATGCCCATTCTATTTGGGGGCATCCTTTGTACATAATTATTGATCCTAAAAAAATCCAAAAAAATGATATATTGTCAAAAATTCTAAAAATCAAAAAATATCCTGAAAAAATGATCATCTTAGTGAAAACCTAGCAATAGATGCTTTGATGTATCTCCAAAAAAATTATATATTCCAAAAATACAAAAAAATCAAAAAATTCAAAAAAATAGAAAAAGTGTCTTGGTGAAAACCTAGAAACAGGCGCCTTGGTAGCAAAAAATTCAAAAAAATTATAAAAAGTCCTAAAAAAAAGAAGAAAAAAATGTAATAAAATACAAGTGGTGAAAACCTGGAAATGGGCACTACTTGAGGCCTTTGCACCCCTATTTCTTAGCGCGTGTCCTCGACACTTAGCCTTTCTCCATCATGCCTTGTCCTTGTTGCCTTGGTCTGGAATTGGTCTTTGTCTTTGTCTAGGGGGCATACCCATGTTAGCTTTGGTCTCTTGGATGCGTTAGTCTTTAGGATACCTCACAAAGAGTGTTTTTCAACACCACCCCAACTATATTTTTCAATACAACACCTGACATCGAGTGTTTTTCAACACTTATCGGTTTGGTCTTACCCAGTTTTGTCATGTGATCTTACCTTCTTGCAAGCATTCGATCCTTATCCTCAAAACTCAGTATCAGTTAACACACTTAAATGTTTAAACACAACACTTAATGCTTGAGCTATGTCATGATCTTTTCTTTGTGTGCTGATTGTTATAGATTTTCGTTGAGTGTCCTTGTCTCATAAGTCTCTCCATGATGCATAGCTAGAGGACTTGGGGCATGGAACATGTTTTTATTTTCTTCCTACTTTATGCTTCACTATTTTTGCACAACCGTTCTGTTGGTCATCCTAGTCTCTATGCCTTGATGCGCGCGTGGTGTTTCTACATTAAATTGGGTAAGCTAACATCAAAGTCATCTTGACCTTTATGTCTTTGATGCTTATGTTAGAATCTTTCCAAATTCCAATCCGATATAAATTGCATTCATATCTTCATAGTTGTGGTTGTGACTAGTGATGATTGTGGGATTTTTCGATGTCTGTTAATAATGGCCCAATGATGAAAATAAGTTCCTTAACATTCTCTTATGAATGATGAACACAAAGTCCTATGTTACAGTTTCTCTATTGCAAGTACACCTTTGCATGTTCATGTAGCTTGCATTGTTAGACCTCATGTTAGTTTGCATTTTTTAGGCTGCATTATGAGTTTGCGAGGGTTTCCTTAATATTTCTTGTGGACTTTTAATCAACTGTGATCACGTTCTCATCTTCATTTTCTTATCTTCTTTTGTGATCTCAATCAAAATTTTCTATCTTAAACAGTTGATTAATTTTGGGGCATTCTCTTTCTTAAGGTAAATTCTCTTTCTTCTCTCCATTTCTTTCCACCTCTTCCAAACTTCTATCTTCCATTCAATTTCACCCCACTTATTTTCTTCTAATTCAACCTTGGGGCATAATCTTTCATTCTTGATGATCTACCTTGGTTCTTTGATCCTTATATCTTTCATCTTACATCAAGAACCTTATCTTTAATTCCATTTGATCAAATTTATCAATTTAATGTTTCTCCTCTATCTCATTTCAATTTTGATCATGAGAGGGCAATACCTATCAAACTTCAATCTTTGATTCAGCTTTATCAATCCTATCATTTGTTCTGCTTGGGGCAACCTTGCTTGAGATTCTTATCTCAGACATGTCAATTACTTATTTACAACAGTGTTGACCTTATCTTTTTTGCAATCAGCTTATCTTTGTTCTGATGTCAATTACTTATTTACAATAGTGTTGATGTCTGTGTTGTTTTGTGATCCCAAATTGATCTCACACTTCAACTGCATTCTTTTACTACATGTGTTCCCATAAAGATCACACATTAGTCAAAGAGGGGCAAATGTATGCACCCTAAAATGGTCGCCTAGACTATGGGCCCCATTTATCATTTTATCAATTTATCAAAATTCCTAAATCAACGCTTTGCAATATTTTCAATTCAAATCAATTTCCTTAATCAAATCGTAATTAATTTAATTATTTCAATATTTCCTAAGGTTTGATCATTTTTTTTAATAATATTATTTAATTAAAAGAAAACATCTCTTTTTATTAAATGAAATAATCTTATTTAAATAAAAGAAAATATCTTTTAAATGAAATAATCTTATTTAATTAAAATATCCCCTTTTAATTAAATGATTTTATCTTATTTAATTAATATCCCTATTTTAATTAAATAACCTTATCTTATTTAATTAAAAGAAAATTTCTCTTTTAAATAAATAAAATCTCCACTTAAAGCTCTCTTTTTGATAAAAAAGGAAATAAATCAAATAAATCAAATAAATAAAAATCCTTTTTTCTCTACATCTTCCTAAGTGGTGGGCTTGTTTGCCTCTTAATCATAGCCCTTTGATCTTGCCTTTTGAAGATTTAAAGCACATGGATCAACCAAGATTTAATCTCCACAATTGCTTTATTATTATTATTATTTTTTTACCTCTTAATCTCCACTGTCCATTTCTCTTTATAAGGAAGCCTCTCCTTCTCATTTATAATAATTATGATAATAAAAAAAACACACACATTCTTTAGTTTATTGTTATGCTGCAGGATTGGAGAGCAATTTTGGAGGAGAATTTGAGCACTTTGGCTTGGATATTGCAACTTCTCTCTTCTTGTCTTCTTCTCTCATGCATTCATGGAAATTCATTTAGATTAATTTTGCATTTGCATTTTAGATTAAACTCATATTTTCTTTCATAGATTAGTTTTGCATTCGTATTTCCTTTCATAGAATAATCATGCATTGTTATCATATAGATCAATTCCATTATCATATAGAAAAAATCATGTATTATCATATAGAATCTCTCATTTTATGGTGTACT
Source organism: Thuja plicata (assembly GCA_018584345.1). Lineage (NCBI taxonomy): Eukaryota > Viridiplantae > Streptophyta > Pinopsida > Cupressales > Cupressaceae > Thuja > Thuja plicata. Next base: position 6,669,772 of record MU224061.1, read on the forward strand.
TGCAGGAGCACAAACTAGGTCAATCTGAGGGCCTCCATCACACACCTTTGCACTCCATGAATAGAGAGCTATGAGTTTCCATTTGAGACCTCATTCTTGAGTGATCTTGGATATAATGATTCATAGAAGTGTGACACATTTTTAGCACACAACAAGCACACGATTCATAAAGTGAGTAATAAACACAATCACAACTAAATATAAGGCAATTAAACTCAAGAAACAAACAAGAATTTAGCGCACCCAATTGGTTCATTTTTATTGCTTTGGAAGGGTATACTACTATTTAATCAAGTTAACCTCATTTAAAAAAAGAGGTTCATAATTACTAAAAATATTTACATTAAGTTTGGACTAGATGCATGTATAGTTACACTAGAACTTTCCCTAGTACAAAATATCAATTGTCCTTGCACACCATAGAAAAGAGATCAAAATAATTTTGTCTATCTATCTTATACTAGAATCATTCTCCTTATAAATTGAGCTTTTGTGTGTAACCTTCCAGTACTGAGGTGGAATTAATATTTCATGAATTGTCCACAATCTAAAGAGTAAGTTATGCACAAGTTGACTATAGTGGCTTTATTGTCCATATTTCTCATCTTATTCATTTGAAATACTTAAATAATACTAAATAACCATATCTTTAAACATAATTATTTCTCCAAAAACTAAAGAGATTGTTAATGAATAGTAATAAAAAGATGATTTCTAGTTATAGAACACAAACCACTCTATACAAGATAAAGATCCCTTAGAAAAGGAAATCAAAAAAATATTTTTACACTACCTAAAATGAAAATTGTAAATATAGATAAAATGTGACATAAGACATGGTGAAGACTTCATACCAGAAGGTTGTGAGCATGGATTCAAAGGTAGCCAAGTAGCCATCAAGAGCTGCATGGAAATTTTTGGAGCAGAGCGAATCAATACTAAAGAAATGAATAGGATAATTATATTAGATATATTAATATATATTATTATATTAAAATATAATTATATTAATATATTTATATTTCATATTTTAGTATTATTTAAATAATAATTATATTATATCATAGATATAAAACTTTTTATAAATTAAAAAATGAAAAAAGTATTCACAACTAAAATTGATTTCATGCATGAAAGTAGGTATGAATTGTCTTCATTTTTGTAGCCAAACTTGTCACATATGGACTGTCTTCATCTGCTTATGGTCCAAGGGTGTCTGGATTACTCTCAAAACTTCTAGATCTACTTTACTCCTTGCGATGGCCTGCAACTCTGTTAATAAATTGTATCTCAGCAGTAAGAGTGTCAAAGTCACACAACTTAACAACACAATTGAAAGATGAGGCAAAAATATGATTTAAGGCTTCAAACATTTGAATTATCATTCCTTGGGGATATCTAATCAACATAAACTATCTCATATTTTAATAAAGGAGAAAAAAGGTGAGATTCCTTATACTTAAATGCTTGATACTTTCTGACATACATTAACAGATATAAAAGGCCACTAAAATATTCGAGTATTAGAGATGTTTGTTCACTTTGTTGGACATTCACTTTGCTACAATGTTTCAATATTAGAATAGATTTGCACTACAACTATTATGAATTCAATCAATGTATACAATAGTTCTTCTATCCTCAATTCTTTTGTTTTGAATATGTTACATTGCATTTGAGAAGGAATAGAAGGTTCACTTGTGTAATGTTGAAGAAGATTCTCTAGATTCACATCATGGATAAACAAGATTGTATCATCAAGGAAGATCATCTTCCACTGTTGTCTATTCGCCTATCTGAAATCCACTATTTTTAAAGCCGTTGATCCATACCCCTTGCTCCTCTTATGTGTCCCCTGAGCCAAAAAATGCATTAGGAGAAACATCATGGGAGTGAAAATCATTAGGAGACACATTAAATAGTCTTAATGATGAACATCCTTAGGAGAAACCTTATTCCATTTGGCCATTACATCTAATATGGATAATATTTCTTTGGCATGTTTCTTCTTATTATTAATTTTCCACTATTTTCTATCTAGAAACTGCATGCAATATGGCTTAACACTTCTTTATTTATATGATGATGTTGATGACTACTTTCATTGTCCACCAGATTAGTTTTTTATGTGGGACCTATCAAATCGTATCATACAACATTATTCTTTATCTTTTTAACTGCAGTGCACGATACATCATGGGAGTGGCTACATTTGTTGTTTTGTCTTCTTTCTTGTCTTCAGTGTTCTTCAGCTCATCAATAGCACTCATTCACAAAGTATCATTCTTGAAATTATTGAGAGTGCAACAATCATTTTTGTTCTCCCTTTATCCTTTCTAGTGGATAAAATAGCTAAAAGAAAAAAAAAATGAGATGTTAAAATAAGTGTGAGACTATATATACACTTCTGCAGTCATGTACTGAATAAAAGTACTGGCTACAATCTCTAGAGGTGATGGATACATTTTCTCATGCTTTTATGATCATAATCGGATAACCTTGAAATTGATCATCTTGGGAAAATCAACTGGAATTGTAGCACAACTTAAAATCATTGTGAGAATACATGGAAATAGGATATTGTCATTCATTTTCACAATCTCAAAAGCAATAGGACATTTTTCCTTTGAAAATATTTCATCAAGTATAGCTTTATAAAATTTGTGTTCAATGACAAAGGGCGTGGAGAAATTAAGAGTGGCTAGAAGTTGATCTAAAAGCACTACTTCTTTCAGATGTTCAAATCATTTTTGTGCTACAATGGATAGGGTGTTAATATGTGATAGTACCTAGGGTTTTGAGGAATTTTATTAAATTTTTGTCTTATCTGTGTCAGAGAGAACAATTTTAACAAAGCTAAAACATTTCTTGTAAATGCTTTCAAGATGAAATTATTCTCTCATAGTTACAATATTGACTTTCTGTAAAGATTCTGGATTAGACATCACTTTAAATATTTGGTTCAATTTATGAGTACACCTTGTTTATCATTTCTTTGGAGATTGACCTTCATTTTCTGAGACTTAAGATTTATGTGTATTCGTATTAAATGATTTCAAGATGAAATTCTGCTCTCATAGTTACAATATTGACTTTTTGTAAAGATACTGGATCAGACATCACTTTGAATTTTTGGTTCAATTTATGAGTACACCTTGTACATCATTTCTTTGGATATTGACCTTCGTTTCCTAAGACTTAAGATTTATGTGTAGTCATATTTTCATGCCCTTGTAGAATAGGTTTATGAGTGGAACATTGCAGTGCTTTTCTTGCTCTGCTAATATGGTAGAATGGTTGCACTGTTGCACAAGATGAAAATTGTAGTGCTCTTTAAGTTCCATAAACTATTTGGGCTACACATCAACAATAGTCATTTTATATTTGCATCATTTTTAATACCATTGATGTTTGATGTCAATGGAAGTTGGAATCGTTGAGTGGATGTTTGATGTCAATAGAAGTTGGAATCGTTAATTGGATGTTTGATGTCAAGAGAAGTTGGAATAAGTGATCATAGGAAGTGAGCTTGTTTAAAATGTCTAAGGTGTTGGTTGTCTAAAGTCAGAGCACTCTATTTGACCCTTGAGCTAAGACTAACTCCTTGAGTGAGTTCCAAGACACTTGTAGAAACCTTGAATTAAGTTGTGTTCCTTAAGGGGATAGTAGACTAGGGCTATGCATCAGTTTATCTCGAGCTTCACTTGATTTAAAGAATAGTTTAATATTCTCTACTTAACAAGGCCAACCACGTGAAGGTGGAAGCTCATTTGACCCCAGCCCCCTAAAATCACTCTAAATTCCCCATTAACATCTAACATTCATTCATCCATGTATGAAATATAACATTCAATCATTATAATCACATAACATTTAACAACACCTAAAATTAATTAACAATTGGACATTCATCAATAATTCATCAACACATCATTCATCAACATTTAGTAGCACAAAATTACATTCATTAAGAAAAAGTAAATAAATTATCAAAAAAGGTTTATTGCAATCATTTCTTTTTTGGTTTTTTCTTTGGATTTTGCATGTAATGGCTAAGAGGAGCATCAAGATCTTCATCATTACCCTCTTCTTCTTGTGATCTCAATAAATGCCTCCTCCTATGTGTAGGAGGACGCTGGTGTGCCAAAGGGGGGTTTGCTGCAATAACAACTAAATGGGTTAGATTCACAACATTTTATATTAGTGTTACAAGTATTTCATTAATTAAAAGAAGATAAAAACCAATAAAAAAAATTAAAATAATATAACAGAGTTTTTATTTACTTGACAATGCCACATCTTCTTGACTATGGTGAACAGTCGGATCATCCTCCACTCGTTCACCATGATGTTCTGCATGCTCTAAAATGTACACAAGAAAGGTTACACCAATTTCAATTTAAAATGTTTAATTGTATTAAAAATTACACAATTAATTTTCAATAGAAAATGAATACCTCCAATACTGTGATGCACATCAGGGTCTTCGTCATGCGGAGTTTCTATACTAGGATTAGAAGGCTGCATTACAATGTCATGCACTCAAGTATGAAATAAACATCAAATAGATTATCTCTCAAGTATTCAATTTGAAACAATTTTCATTTGGCCTACTTACCTATGTGTGAACCGATGTAGTAGGCTATTGGCTTTGGCATAGGTGTTCAACCATGACTTTATAGCCTTCCTTTAAGCCAATCTTTCTATCTTCTTCCATGGGCACTACATTAAAATACAAGCCCTATATTTTTGGCTTAATATCGTCAATTTTGCAGGTATTATTTCATTAAACAAATTTTTTTGCAATTTAACAAAAAAATTGATTTAAATTTTCATTTACTGCTACTTATAATTCTTGCTTGAAGTTTTAGATAACCACCAGAGCCATGTTTGTGTTGGCCAATCTTTTCTATTCTAGCCTTTGTAGCCTTTGATGTGTCCTGCAATCTATGAAAAGTCCAAAATATGTTAGATTATATAAATATAAATTTGACAACATAGTTGTCAATTTGACAACCCCAAAACATATATTTTAGACCAACTCTTAAGGAGTTTTGGTTAGTTTCTAGGTAGTTGAGGGTGGTTCATAAGGTAGTTAAGTTGCTGGTTAGTTGGAACAGATGGTTCCCTATCTATTTATGTATTTTAATATAAAAAAAAAGAGGATTGGTTGGGATTTTGAAGAGTGAATCCAAATAAAAGTGTTCGAGTTCTGTATTTTCATCTTCTTTTTATGCAACAGTAAACTTTGAATACAAATACAGTGGGTTTAATGGATGTCTTTTGAAACTTTTCTAATATTGGACATGTTAATACTCTGAATCTAGAGTAATTTGGGCTTTTAAGGAGCTCATTTGATTGAGTATAGAAAAAGTTATCTTCATTTGATTAAAATTGGTTCAAACCCTCGTTAGTAAAAGTAGTGAACATACAAAATGTGATTCCTTTTACTTTTTACTCATGAAGAACCTCCTCTCTTAGACAGTGATGAAGGAGATGGTGTACACTAACTGTGCCATGGGGTTTTAGGGTCTCATGCAATGCTTGGAATATGATTTGAATCCATAAATATGACTATATAGTCACAGGAAGGAGGGTATGTCTGTCTCATAAATACAGTCCCAGTGCGGGAGAAATATCTCCAATTTTAACTGTTGGATATTTCTACAATTTTAGTATGTTTTAGGGATTCTAATTGTTCACATCCTCACTAGAGGGATTTTCAACATAATGTTTTTTTTCAAAATTTATGGATCTCTGACTATGGGTATGTCAAAGAAGACAGTAAGAAGGTAATTTGTTTTGGGTTTTGTTAAGAGTGGTTAATGGGTGATGAAATGTTGGGAAAATGGATAGTGAACAGAGCCTAGGGATTCTTTGGGGTGTTCAAATTGTTCTCCATGTTGATAGGGTGCAGGGGGATCCATAAACAAGGAATAAGTTTCAAGTCAAGAGTCTCTAGAAGGGTGTGTTGAAGGATTGTATGAGGATAGTCATAAGTCAATGAAAGAGGACCAAAGTTTGAATGATCAGTGATGATGGGATTGTATTCAATATGTGGAGTCTAATGGAAGATTTGGTAGACAACGAGTGTTGCTACAACACAAAGGAGGAATTTGGAAGTTTCCTATGAAGATTGATTGAAGACCACTAGCCTCTACATCCGAATTCCTTCCACTGCTCCTCTGGAATCACGGGAGGACGCTTGTACTTTGGGTTGTTCACTAGATCCTTGTATGTGTCCCTCATAGTCTTTAGATGTTTGTAATCTCTCTTAAGAACTTTATCACTATCAAAACAATTACTTCCAAAGAGCTACTCTAAAGATTTTATGAGCTGATCTTTTAATTTTTTATCCTGTAAATTCCACGTTTTAAGAAAAAACAAAGTTGTTAGCTAACAAAATTAACTGAAGTTGCGTACCTTGAATATAGTACAATAAATAGATGAAAGGAAAAATATTATAGAAATGATATGAAATCAAAGCAGTGGAATAGGGTTAGTTAACATATGATGTTCCACCTTGTACGTATGGTGGGCCCGAATAGAGACAATGTCATCTCATGAAGCTTTTCATAAAAAAACATCGTTCCCTGCAAACACATCATAGGATCATCAATCCAAAATGAGTTATGAATAAGTAAATTAAAAATAGAATATAAATAATAATTTTAAAGTACCTAGAAGATTATGTAATTTTAAGGGAATCATATCTTCATCGGTCAACAACAATGACATCTACAATTTTCCCATACTAGCAACACGAGTAGATCTAGGAAATGATGGTGAATTATCACTAGTACTGGTCTTTGTATCCTGAGGATGTGTATCTTGTACTGCACAAAATTATTCCACTATGAAATTCACCCAAGGTTAAAATACAAATAAAATCATAACTAACACATAAATGAATATAGAAAAACAAGGATATACTAGGTATAGATGGTGCAAACATGGATGTTTGCATGCTTCTTGTTTCCGATATTGCAGTTAACAATGACGTCGGATTATTGGGCCTCATAGGACGAGGCATCTTCAGTAAATCATGAAATAAACAATACATTGTTAGAAAAGACATGCATGAGGTTTTATAGCAATTGGACACCATTAACTTTGTCAAATTGTGGGTGAAAATGCAAAGCAAAATATACTAATTCACATAATGTTCATGGCTATAAATATTTAAGATAAAATTGTGAATGTACAGTTTGAAGTGAGGAGTCAAGATATGTGAGTTTGAATAAAAAAACTAGTAAATACAATGAAAAATGTAGATTTATATTCAGTAAGACCAATGAAGTTTGTAACCTATTAACTTAAGGATTATTTTACCTAAGGGAGCTGTACTAGTACCAGCCTCACCGTGATGTCCACGAGTAGTTGCTTAAGCACACAAAAAATCCTGTAAGAACACATACATATTTTAGTTCACGACATAAAAGAGTATAAAATATAAAAATTTATTGAACTTTTGTTATAACTAAATATTCATTACTACTTACTTTCAAGAAGTGTGCTTGCCGCATCAATTCCTCTTTCCTTGCTAGCGTCTCCTCAGTTGGATTTGGATCGAGCAAAATGGCAAGAATTTCTGAACTAAGTTTTTTTAATTTCTTCTTGACCATATTTACGAGGTTAGGGATATCTATGATGGCCTCATCCATATCTGATGCTATTTTCATTGTTGCTATAGGCGCTTTTCCCTTTCCCTGAACATCAATTTGTGATAGGAATATCGGTAAAACTATGAGAATAGCTCCAAAAACCTAAAGAAAAGAAAATAATAATATAAAATTTTTATTCTATCTAATTTGTAATATTACAATAAGGTTTACCTTTGCTAAAGAATGGATGGGAGTAAAATCCTTGCCTCTGTCATCATGTGGTGGATCCATGTCATCCTGTGAAAAAGATTAAATATAAAAACTTCAGCAAAATGAATGCAATAAACCTAAAAAAAAAACTTATTAATAAAATTGTATATTGGAGTTTAGAAGTTAGTTTAAATGGTATATAGTACTTACCACCCCCATGATCATAAATTTTTTGTATCTATGCAATTCAAGTGGTAATCTATTCACAGTTCTCCCCCCGTACTTATTGATTTTATTGCACATACAAAAACATGATTCCCCTCACGTGCCTTGAATATGCAATTGGGTCTCTTATTAGTTGACCTAGGTCGCGTACTATTTATAAAACCCGCAATATTCCCTTTTGATTTTGGCCTTCCATCAATGCACATAGAAAATCCTTAATTTGATCCTTTTCTTTCCATTGTATATAATTTGCTGACAATGCATACCTACGCATACTTTTTTTATATCGAACAATCCGCATCCAATTATTGTAATTGTAACAAGGTTCAACAAACTCCATCAATTCAACAACTTTTTTCTAAGATACCTTTATGCCATCCATGGAAAATAGGCCCAAACCATGTAATGATGATGGATATATGATATATCCTCTCATTAACACAAAAATAAGTGTTAATTGGAGGTAGTTCCTTGGGTACCTATTTTTTCAAAAGATGTGTGTACCTCAAGAGTACCTCAATGCCATCTTTGGTCTCATCATTATAAGAACATGATCCCCCTTCAGCGAGGAAAAAATACATGCATTTATTGAATTTTCTTCTAATATTTTTACCTCTGGTTGATTTCCCTATTTTAGGCCTACTACATGTCTCACTTTCATCTTCTATTCCTACATTTCCCTCACTCGAGGAAGATAGATCTAACAAGTACATATTAGGTGGGTCCTACAGTCCACCAAATGAGACATATAGTTGGTAAGGAGTGAGATATTTTGCTAAATGAGGGTAATGTTGATGTAATCTTTGGACCATTGATGTTGAGGGTACTACTGTTAAATCATGAGCAAGTTAATACCTTATTATTAAACCACTCAATGAAGATGGACGTAAAGAGAAAGAAAGCAAATAATAAACTATTTCTATGGGGTGTATTGACTTATACCTGCTGATCTATGTCACTATGCAAGATCATCGTAAAAGGGGTTAAATTTCCTGCACATGTGAATCATTTATCTTAAGTTAGACAAAAATTACATGATACCTATGCTACAAATTACATAGAAGAAAACATGAACAATATGCATTCATTATAATCATTGTATATTTTTTTAATTCCTTACCTTTACTTTATGTGTGATATGTAGGATTGTCAACAAAGGGGGTGACGATGTCTGTAGTCAATTGCCTATTTCCATAAATGGTTACAATCACACAAAATATGTGCATGTAATCAACACCAACAATTGAGCATCATAAGCAATACATTGGTAATTTGTTAAACAATAAATACATTAAATATACGAGTAATAACTGAAACACATGTATCATAAATCACATATGTTGTAATCATTAGAAATGAACACATTAAATCAATTGTACCATGGCATTAGAGTTTAATACATAATAAATTAATTATGAAAACACATAAGTCAAATAAATTTGTATGACTAGATCAATATTACCATCATCATCATGACCATCATTGTCATCATCATCATCAACATGATGATGATGATGATGATGATGATGATCACCACCACCACCACCACCACAACCAGCATCATCATCATCATCATCATCATCATCATCACCACCACCACCACCACCACCACCACCACCACCATCATCATCTTCATCTTCTTCATCATCTTCTTCTTTTTCATCATCTTCAATTTCTTCTTCTTCCATCACGTTATACTTTACTGGCCTTCCTCTTGGATCATGTCTAACAACAAATAACCAACCCAGTTTTGTGGAACCTCTATGTAAAACACTTGCTCACATTGGCTTGGAAGAACAAAGGGCTCATCTCTAACTGGCTCAAACGACCTTGTATTAATCATTTTAAATCCATTATCATGTTGAATAAAAGTTCTATCAGGATCATTTTAATTCAGTCATATCTTGTACCATTTGATGATAAATAGAACTAATTTGAAGGATTCAAAGTCGCACTCAAGTATATCATCCAAAATTCTATAGTATCGATTTTGAGATTCTTGAGGATGCATGTCGTTTCTAGATGAAATATTAGTGACCTCAAAGACTTTAGTTATCCCAGAATCACAAGTTTGCTTCATGTCGTCCAACTTTTTTATGCAACATTTATGGCCATGGCATTAGTAATAATTGAGAGGGGGGGGGGGGGGG
>MU224061.1:6733895-6746484 GCA_018584345.1 Thuja plicata
CAGTGCCAAACAAATCTGAAAACTTGCCCCAAATGGCCCTAGGAGTGGTCAAACCATCCAAGTGAAAGAGGAGACTGTCGGAAATGTTCAGTGCAATCAAGCCCATGGCTTCATCCATCTTATTCCTATGCTATAGAATCTCAAAAGGATGCTGTAGGATATGTTTTTGTTCATTTAGGCATGACCATAAGCCACGTGACATGAGTAGCCTGGTCATGTGTGCTTTCCAAGTGTGGTAGTTATGCGGTGTCAGCCGGGCCACAAAGGGGTCCGACATTGAGAGAAGAAAAAGACAGAAGTAGAAGGGTCAATTTATGAAATTAAATGACAGAAAGTAAAGACACCCCCTAAAAAGTATGATTCTAACCCCCGTACAACAAATAATCAACTACTGAAAGCACAAAGAAAACTAGAGAAAAACCTGAACACCGGATGTAGACTAGAAGGGAAAATGAAGCCTTTACTTCAACACTAAAAATAAGAACTCAAATGGCTGAATCAGCAAACAAAGCCAGCATCATTGCGTCCATCTCAAAAACACCTTTCCGACGGTATTTTGTTTTCCAAAAAAGGATGCCATATGCCCAAGATATGGGCAAAAAACCATAGGTACCTCCAAAAAACCTACTCACTGGAAAAAACCAGTCATGCGAATAATTTTGACGGCTAAACGCCCATCATAGGACTTGGCGGCACAGCGGTGGCCCATGGGCAGCACCATTGGCGGAGGCGGCGAGCAGGCGGGGAGGTGGCGGTGGGTGGGCCGGGCGTGGGCGGCGGCCGAGCGGGGAGGAGCCGGCGGCGGGCCCCGGCGGTGCAGCGGTGGTGCGCGGGTGTCACGCTGCCTAGGTGGTGCGCGCGGGTGGCGCAGTGGTGGTGCACACTGGCAGCGCTCGCCTGCGCTTAAAAAACCATTAAAATTTTTTTTTTTTGAGTTTTTTTTTCTCGATTTTTGAGCCGTACGGCCCTAGTAGGCCAGAAATTTTTGCCTGTGATCACAGAGGCCAAAATGGTTGAACTTTATATGTTTTTTGACTCTCCCGGGCCTTCTGAACGCAATGGCAGTGTCATTTTTGGCTCAAATGACTCTAGAAAATGGTGCCTCCTTCAAAGTGATAGAAAAAACCCCAGAGAAGCTGTGGCTGTCGTCTTCGAATCGTGGCTTCAAAAACCTTCAACCTAGGCAGCGACAGGGTGGCTCTGATACCATGTAGGATTTGAGAAACACAAATCTATAGAATGCCAAGAATACCTACATGAAAAATACCTAAAGCTGAAATGAAACCTGTGAGAGAGAAGCTAGGGTTTGGAAAATCTCAGCGGAGTGAGAGCAAATTGTTATTTCCCAAAAAGAATGAATTACAATAATTACAAAAAGTGGCTTATAAGGTGAGAAACCCTAAAGCCAGAGAAAGCTAGGTTTGTGCATTTAATAATTAATAAACATATTAATTATTGTGCACCTACAAATGACAAGCTTAAGTGAATAGAATAATAGTGTACTTTAATAATTAAACTGAATAGATTTATTTATAAAGACTAATGTACTATTACTCTAACATATGATACCATTTTTTAGGTAAGCTTGGATATCATGGTACCATGGGGACTGGGGACTGACCAAGACACATACGCGATTCAATTCATCATTCTCATAAGAGGGAGCATGAAGTTTCTTAACTAAGAATTCATATTGTGTAGACTCGTGAGGAATCTATAGGAGGGAGCCAATTGTGGCCATTGCATGAGAAGCCTTGTTCTATAAGCGTGGTACTTGTGTTATCTGTAAGTGGAGAAAATACTCTTTCATCTTGTCAACCATCTGCTTATATGGCATCAATTTTTCATCCTTGGTTTGATACTCATCTAGAACCTATTTGATGATGAGTTGGGAATCACCAAAGACATGTAGAGTTGTGATGTTCCATTCTATAGCCATGCAGAGTCCTGTAATTAGTGCCTCATATTCTGTAATGTTTTTCATGCAAGAAAATCCCAATTTAAATGACATAAGGATGTAGTCACCTTGAGGTGTGACAAAAAGTATTCCTGCCCCTGCGCCATGAGTTGTGTAGGACCCATAAAAGTAGAGTTTCCAAGTAGTTTGTTCTGCTATCATGTACAAATGCTCATCTGGAAATTCTATGACTAAAGGATATGCATCTACCAATGGTGCTTCTGCTAGTTCATCTGCTATGACTTGGTCTTTGATGGATTTTCTGTCTACATATTGAATGTCAAACTCGCTTAGCAACATAACCCATTTTTCCATTTGACCTGTGAGCATAGTCCTGGAGAGTAGATACTTGAGAGGATCCACCTTTGAAATGAGCTTGGTTATAAGACTAAGCATATCATGGCAAAGTTTTTGAGTGGCAAAGACCACTGCCAAACATGCTTTTTCCATAGGTGAATAATTGAGTTCATAACCTACTAAAGTCTGACTGATGTAATAAATGGATCTTTCTTTACCCTCATCATCTAGTTGAGCAAGGAGTGCCCCCAGTGCTGTGGTAGTAGTATAAATATATAGGATGAGTGGTTGACCAGGTATAGGTGGTACCAAGATGGGTGGATTAGCCAAGTATTCTTTGATTTTATCAAAACTCTTCTGACACTGAGGATCCCACTTGAATGTGTTATCTTTTCGCAGGAGATGAGTGAATGGTTGGCACTTGTCTGCTAGTTGAGAGATAAAATGACACATAGATTGTAACTTTCCTTTGAGGCTATGCAGTTGTCATAGTGTTTTTGGTGGAGGAATTTCTATGATATCTTGCACCTTCTTTAGATCTATTTCAATGCCTCGTCTAGATACAATCAACCCAAGGAGTTTTCCTGATGTGACCCCGAAGACACACTTCTTAGGGTTGAGCATTAAGTAGTAGTGTCCAATCTTGTCAAAGACACATTCTAAAACAATGAGGTGTTCTTCCCTTTTAACTAATTTTTCCAAGAGTTCATCTACATAATCTTCAAGGATCTTGTGAATCATGTCATGAAAAATTATAGTCATGGCCCTTTGATAGGTTTACCCAACGTTCTTCAAGCCAAAAGAAATCATGTTATAGCAGAAGGTGCCCCAGGGGGTAGTGAATGCTGTCTTGTGCTGATGTTCTTATGCAATAAGGATCTGATTATATCCAGATAAGTCATCCATGAGTGAAAACATCTCATGTCCTGCTGTGAGATCCATGATCATGTCTATGTTCAGAAATTGTGAAATCATTCTTGGGACATGCCTTGTTGAGATCTCAGAAATCTGTACATATCTTGATTGATTTATTAGGTTTAGACAATGGCACCATGTTAGAAATCTAGTCAGAATTGTCAATGGGGCAGATGATCTTGGATTGGAGCAACTTCTCAAGCTTTGATTTGACAAGTAGTGCCACTTTAGGGTGCATCTTTCTGAGCTTTTGTTTGACAGGTTTGATGTTTGGGTCCACTGCAAGATGGTGAACCACCAAGTTAGGGTCTAACCCCAGCATGTGGGAGTAAGACCATGCAAACTTATTGATGGATTCCTTCAATAAAGTGACCAGATCACTTTCTTCTACTTTAGTTAGAGATGCTGCTATGTATGTGATGGAGGGATTCTCTTTGGTACCCAGGTTGACAGGTTTTGCTTCTTCGATGAGAATTGATGACTGTTCAGGCCTGTGATCATAGATCAGAGGAAGAGGAGAATATTCATCCTCTGGCACCTTAGAGAGGTTTTCACCAGGGGATACGCCCTTTGTTTTTACTTTTTCATGATTAGATAGCGCCCCAGAGGGGTTTTCGCTAGGGGATCAATTTTTCTCTTTTTTATTTTTGTTTTCTTCTTTATTTTTGTAGCTGAAGTTCTCCTCTTCCCTGAAGTACACCTTTGCATCTAGTTTGTAGACATATGCTGAGTCTTTCCCCCAGTCATTGCTTTGCTTAATTTCTCCCATAAAGCTTAGGAGTGCGTCCTCACTTTGAAACTTGTCAATGTGCACGACACTTGGTTGGTCCTAGTCTATGAGTTCAGGATGGCGGAGGGGAAGGTCAATGAAGAGAATGGATAGTTGGTGTAGGATAGAGTTTTCTAGGAAGGTTTCATCATCAAATAAATTATCATAGGCTCTCACAACTTTATCTTCTGGGATATATTCAATGTTAACGATTTCACCCAGGGACGGACAAGAGGAAAAGATGTTTTCGTTGGTGCTCCCATTCATGTCATAGCCCATGTTAAGGCCTAGGTGATTTTCTAGTTAGGTAGGTATAATAGGATCTTTCATTACTTTCTCTTCATAACCAAGGCCACCTCCTTGGTAGTTCCATTTTTCTATCACTAGTTTGTGAGTTGCGGGGTACTTATCTTTGAAGTAATTGAGGTGACTTGTGTCCTTGGGTAGTGGATCTTTATAGAGTCACTGGTTGATGTTTGGTGTCATTTCCTGGCCATTCAAAGTACCCTTTGAGATAAAAGTGGTAGACCTAAATTGTAGTGCCTTGGTCATCTCTGGTTCTGTCTTTCTTAGATTAGGTTGGTGGCCTTGAGTGTGTGGATCAATTGGCAGTGCTCCAACTGCAAAGGCATAAGATAAATTATACTCACCACAACCTTTGTTGTTGATCTTGACCATGGAAAGGGTGGAAGAGAGGATTGTTTCTGGGTCTGAATGGGTTTGAGATGAACTGGTGATAGAGGTGCCAATGTTGATCCCTGGACAGTGATTGGAATGTGGAAATGATGTTTCCAACGCATTGCAGTATGCAAAGGGCCTGGGATCTGCACGGATGGTGATCTTAGTGCCATTAAATGGAAATTTGATGCACTGATGGTAGGTGGAGGGGAAGGATTGCATAGAATGAATCCATGGGCATCCAAGGAGGATTTTGAAGGGAAGGTCAAGATCAATAACATGACATAATGTATCCTGGATAACCAGGCCCACTTTAATGGGCAATGATATGGTGCCTTCAGAAGTACAACTCTAGATTGTCATATGCCTTTATTGTGATGACATCATTTGTTATATCATCTTCAGTGCAACCCAACTATTTTATGAATTTTAGAGTACACAGGTTTAGGGTCGAACAATTATCTATCATGACCTATTTGATGGAAAAATATTTAACCATGACAGCAATACAGAGTGGGAGATTATGATTGGTTTCTTCAGAGGGTATGTCTGTTGGTTTAAAAGAAACCCCACAAGATGTAGAAATGTGTCTGACAAGGTTCTGGAATTCAATGAGGTTGATGTTGCTGGGAACATGGGATTCTTGCAAGGCTTTATTGAGGATCTCTTGATAGGTGGGTGATGTGCGGAGAAGATCCAGGATGGAAATTTGGGCTTGAGTATTCCCTAGGTGTTCCAAAATGTTGTATTAGGTCCCAGACGATGGGGCGGGACCGGCATCTGCAACTGTTATCCTACCCCTATGAGTGGTGATTGTGCATTAGTTATTAGCACCCTTGACATGGATGAAATTGATGGAGGACTGGACTTGGGATATGCAGCCAATGAGGTTATCATAGTTGATATATGCATTTGTATAATGCTTTCTATTGGTGTTTTCTCCTTGATTACCCTTCCCCTGGTTAGAGGACTGATTGGGATTGCCTGGGCTTGTACTTGAAGTGTGTTTAGGGAATGCATTTTGATAGATTTTAAGGCCTACATTTGGTGATGGTTGAGCAGGCGAGCCCACTTAGATCTCTTTGTGGTCGATGAGATCCTAGATGTAATGTTTTAGCTTCATGAATTTGAGGGTGGTGTGTCCCTTAACATGGTGATATTCATAGTACTCGTTGTCTATATACCAGGTAGGCTTAGCTGCATTTTTAGATACACGACTTGGTTAGCTTGGACTAGCTTGCAGAAGATGACATCTATGGGTTCACCCAGAGGAGTAAAAATGCATTATAGCACATTCAAAGTGTGAATCCTTTGCTGTCCATGCGGGACTGATATAACATTTGTCTGATTCATAGGACATTGATAGTTGTGTTGATACGATGTCCCCGAAGGGGGATAGATAGTCACACCTTGAGGGTGCATGTTTTTCTGGTAAGTTGGTTGGGAATACACGAGATTGGGCTGTTGATACATGGGAGGAGGTTGAGGGTAGATTGGTGGTGCTTGCTGATAAGTCTAGGTAGGTGCATTAGGACTGGCTACCAGAACCTGAACATGTTTGGTGTCAGTGGCTCCATCCATTACCATGTTTTTGTTTTTGTTCTAGTATTGTGATTGATCATTGTTATGTTTTTCAGGCTGGGATTCTTTGTAGTGCTTGATGGCACCCTCTTCTACAAGACCTAGTTCAAGATCCATACCTTTGATTTTGATGTCATGATAAGTTTGTATACAGTTCATGTGTATGTGATAGGAAAGCTTAGGATGGAGGTTGTTAATGAATATTTTGATAAGATGTTTCTTTGGGGGTTGGTAAGACAACCTTGTAGTAAGCCCTTGCCAATGCTGAAGATAATTGGCTAGAATCTCTCCTCTCTTTTGTTTAGAATTGCATAGGTCAAGGAGTGAGAGTTCATTTTCGATATTATGTGCATATTGGGCCACAAAATTTTTAGATAATTCAGTGAAAGTAGAGACTGTGCCATAAGGGATTTTGTAGAACCACTCAAGAACGGTTCCTCCTAATCTTTTGGGAAATAGTCTCATAAGGAAATTATCGCTATAGGCCACTTCTTGGCAGGCCATGTAGAATTTTTTTACGTGACTCACAGGATCTCCCTTCCCCCAATATTTATCAAATTTTGGGGTCTCAAAGTGCTTGGGGAAGGGTATAGCAGTGATGGATTGATCAAATGGATAAGGAAATACTTCATCAAACTTGAATGTCTTAGGCTCTGTCCAACCTTTTAGCTCCTTGAGAGAATTCTTCATTTCCTCCCATTCATGATTGATTTGCGGGGGAGGATTGTTAATCATGATTGCATGGTTTCCTTGAACCTGATATGGATCGAATGGAAAATATGGAGGATTATATGGGGGATATTGTGGTTTTTGGTATGATGGTTGCTGGTCAATGTATATGGGCTATTGTGGTGGAAGCTGTGGTTGAGGGGAATATTATAGTGGAGGAGGTGTTGGTGCTTGATAAGATTGTTGCAACTGCTGGAAATATACTTGTATTTTCTGCGGCATTGGATAGGTGGGATGAGCCTATTGCACACCTGTATAGGGTGGAGGATTGGTGTTTTGCAGCGGAATGCCCCTAGTGGGAATATTGAATTGTTGTGGAGGTGGAATTGTTTGTGATGCAGTGAAAGATGGCATGGCTATGTAATTGGCAGAATAAGTTTGTTGTTGTTGCATGGGTTGGATGAAAGGATTAGCAAACTATTGCAGTGGTTGTGCCATGAGGGGATTTTCCCCCTGCATTTGTGGTTGTGACTACTGTGTAGTTTGGATGGTGGTCTATGCAGCTGTGAAGGGGTTGATTTGTTGCTATTGTGCTTGGGATGTGAATGGGTTGGTGATTTGTTGTTGTGGTTGTTGTTGTTGGGATGGCTATTGTATGGATTATTATTGCTGAATTGGTTGCTGTTGTTGTTGGATAGGTTGCTATAGTTGGATAGGTTGGATGAGAATTTGGGGTACGATGAAGGGATACATGGATGGTTGTGGTATGGGGGGATTTGGGTTGAACATCATTTGAGGTAGAACTGTTGGCATTCATTGTGATTGTGTTGCTGGTGGAGCAGGAAAAGTGGACCCTTGCAGAAATAAGGGTTGGTTATAGGTGTTGGTAGGTGGCATTCCTGTGGTGAAGAAAGGTAGAATAGGCATGGAGACTTGGGTGCTTTGATGCTATGAACTGGTTGTTGCACTTTGAATGGGTTGAGTAGGGATGGGTGGAATGGTGGTTTGCTGTGTGCTAACTAGTTGTGGTGGAAAGTTTGCAATGAATGCTGGGATTGCTTGTGAAAGATGAGTGACTGTGGCTTATGGAGGTTCTTGCATAGCGATAGGGGGTATTATTTGTGTTGCTGATGTGGCATCAGGAGGCGGGGCTCCCGAGGTAGATGAGGGTGTTGTGTGCATGATGGAGGGTGGAATGTAGGGATGAACTACTTGCATGATAAGAGTTCCCACTTGTAGGGCTCATTGAAGTGGATCAAAAAATTAATTTATAGTGGGATGAGGACATTCCCCTAGAAGTGCCATAGGTTGTGTGACAAGTGTGGGTATAATCTAATGCAGGAGTTGAAGTCCTTATTGTTGAATGTCCAAGAGTACCTTATTTCTGTTGCATCCACTCATGGCATTTACCATGTGGACATGCGCTGGATGGTTGATAAATTTTTCCATGGTACTCAGGGTGGGAGTCTCATTAGTGTCTACCTAGATATGTTCATTTTGATTTTTGGGCTGAGGCACATAAGTAACCATGGCATTGGTGTTGTCAGTCGCAGGATTAGATGAGCTAGCGGCAAGACTAGGATCCATATTCTTCCTCTTCTTAGTGGCTTGTTTGATTTGTGGCATGAAATGACTATCCTAAAGGAATATGAGATGCAAGATGTGATGCAAAAGATGCACCTAGGAAGCTAAGGGTGATGATACTAGGATTAGGATGCATTTAGAATGATGAATATGCTCCTATGGGTTAAGGATGACTTTGGTGCATGCATAGATTAAGGGTTGCTTTCCCTAATGTAAGATCAAGTGGATATGATTATCTACCTAAGATAGACTTGTGGTCTTCGGCAGACAAGATTCTTTGTTAGTGTGAACCAACCTTTTGATCAAGGTGATGAGGTTACAAAAGACAAAGGGGATTATCCTAAACAATGCTTAGTTTAAGGACAGTCAAGGATGGGGTTTGATTAAGATGTAGGTTTTTAGCAACTCAAAAGGGGATGCAATACCATGTGAGGGATGTGATCAAGGATGCTTTAGATGATGATTAGGATGATGCTAGGCTGATTAGGATTGATTTGATTAATGCAGGGTTATGATGGGATGAGTGTGTGATGTGTTTCTAAAGATGACGACCTGAGGGAGGTCCTAAAATGCAAGCTAAGTGAGCTTAAGAAGAGGAGGAAATTTTTGTTGGTGTGGTAAATTGGCTAGTCATGTTTCTCAAATCCAAAAAAAGTAGAGCTTGGATGATGTTTGCCCATGAAATGAGCAACCTTGTTGTTGTAGATCACTTTGTCAAATTCTTCCCATTTATGAATCTCTTGTTTGATGGAATCAGTGATGTGTAGGTACTTGGTAGCCTCTCAGGTTGTGTTTTTCTATTCTCTTTGCATGGGTGGTAATGAATTTTCTACCTTCTTATGCTTCTTGGAATTGGTCATGTCCTATAAATAGATCTGATTTTGGATGAATAGTTAGAGGTTTTAGGACATATCTCATAAAAGACCAAATTCTAAAAATTAGAGCCCAAGGTAATCTTTGCAAAGGGACGTCATTTTGATGATTTGGTAAAAGTTTGATCTTGTTCTAATTTTCAATAGGTTTTTTCCATGGCAAGAACCAATTTCAACATAGTCAAACTAGAAAAGAACAAGCATAGGTCTGAAAACAATCTGACAAGGGACAAAGCAACCTTGACAGATACAAGCATGTGACAAATTGGAAAGTGGGGTATTCCGTTTGTGTTTTGGATTTTGAAAATGTTGTTCAAACACTTCAAGCACAGATCTACCTAAGCAATTGGCTTCAATGAAATATTATAGACCCATTGCTTGGTAGTCCGTTAGCTCACACAATAGTGTCACCCCCAAAAGGGTGCCCGTGTTTTTGCCTTTTTCTAGGTATTTTTTATGTGCTACAAAGATCTCTTTCACAACACAATACCTTGGGACACATATGATGGGGATCTTGGGGGGAGATTCTTCCCTCCCCTTGTACTATAATAAGTCACCATTCGGAGGTCAATTGGGTAGCTTCTAAGCCTAGAGTGTTTAGTAAGTGTCATCGTTTGATTGTATCCTCTATGTCTGTGCAAGCATGATTCAGGCATATAGCCCCATAGAGCGTCTTGACAAAAGTGGTCACGTAAACATGATTGAGATTGTGAGGCCGCACTTAAGTTAGACGAGAGCTGAGTATAAGCTCAAATTCCAATCAAATCCTAAGGCTTTAACCCCAAAGAGTAAATTTGATTAACATGATTTAGAGTGGTGTGGCTTACACCTTGTTCTCACGTGGGTCATTCCCAGGATATTTTTTCCTTGACCGGCAGGCCCATCTAAAGGATTAATTTAAAAAGCATGGATTGGCAATGAGAGGGGTCTAGATTTTTTATTTTCCACAAGGGGAAAAGAGCATACTATCCTACCCAATGTCATTTTCTCCCAGACATGCAAGACATGCTTTTGTTCTTTCCCAAAAGATTCAATTGTTTAACACAAAGTAAGTGTGTCTAGGTTTTTGATCTGTTAGAAACACTGAGAGGGGGGGGGGGGGGGNGGTGAATCAGTGTTTGTCTATTAATTAATTTTTTGCAACTTAAACTTAAATCAAACATACATAGAATGAAGCTTAACATAAGAACTCATAACACATGATATGATTACAGGGAAACCTTGATCAGAGGAAAACCTCAGAGGGAATTAGTACCCACAAATATTGTACTAGGTATAATGAACCTGTTAAAGTTCCTTTGCCCTGTTAGAAGTAGTCTTTACAATTTGAGTACAATGACCTGGTTAAAGGTCTGACCTTGTTAGGAGTCTTTTACAAAACCCTATTAAAGGTATATGTCTCACTACCCAATAGAATGAAGGCTACAACCTTCTGACAAATGATATGCACTATATCAAAATGAATTGTTGTGATAACACTGTTGTCTAATCAGTTCCGTGTATGCACGAATTCTCTTACTCTCTTAAAGATCTATATCATATACTAACTTCATTATATTTCTCCTCTGTATCTTCCTCTTACATTATAATCGACACTTGTAACATATCTTTACATTACATACTTATATGTTCATATCCGAATAGGTGCAACCCAAAACAAAACTCTAGTCGGCCCTAAAACAAAATATACAATGCTTCCAAAGAAGTCGGCTCAAGAGTGTTTACTAAAATGATAATTACATTATTACAAACATATAACCAAAGGTGCTTAGCCATTACATTACAAAATAATTCACATTGATCAAAACAGTAGTCGGCTCCCATGCTCTGTCTTTTGGAATGCTGGTCTACTGATCTATCTGTAACTTTTTTGTACTATTGTTCCATACTATGTGTGTTTGGATGTAGAATTTACATGTGTCATACAACATATATCTAAATGCACATATGCTGACTCGATCTCTCGCACATTCACTGATGTGCTGATCGCTGAGTATCTTTGTCTGCCCTATTTTTCATACTTAGTCATTTTGTCTTTCATGATAGAAACTAAACATGACTTTGTTGCCATGATAACAACACAAGAATGAGTTAGGCATCCTCAGGAATTCAACTTGCCAACAATCTCCCCCTTTGTCATTTATGGCAACAAAGGAATGTGGCCAAGTTACTCAAAATGACTTAACACAAAAAGTGACTGTATATCATAACATCTTATTGATATATACATATACTTTTCCACATATACACATTATATATTACTCCCCCTTTGAAATTAATGACAAAGGTGTACAAAAACTTGTAAGTCCTCTACATACTTACTCCATGTAAACTTTAGGGTACACAATCTGAAAGATTAGATCTCTTTCTGCCAAAATACTTTCATAGCATCAACTGTCTGAAGATGCGCACACAGGGCATATGTCAGTTTCTCCATTTTTATTAGATCCATGGAAGGAACTTGATCATATGTCACCATGGTATCATCAATCTATTTGATGTTCTCATTAAGGACTGCTAGAGATGGCGCAAGTTCATTGCTTAACTGGGTTTGTCTTATTCTTATCTTGCTGATTTCCAATTTTGCCTTCTCAATTTTATCCAACTGTCCTTGATAGACATTATTGCATATGTTCATGTCTTGTGTGGAAGTCTCGACTGATTTTCTGATGCTATCCACCATTATCTCTTCCTCTTCTACCTTTTTAGTGTGCTTAGAGGTGAACTTCACTCTATCCATGCAGTTGGCTATAACCTTCTTCCCTTTAGCTGCCAACTCTTTCAATATGGATTGCCCAATCTTTAAGGAGTTCAAGTCTAAGGTAAAGTTCTTTACCAAATCATTCAGTCTTTCATTCTTGTATTCATCTTCTACAATCTTAGTAGTAGAGTCTACTAAGCTTATAAAGTGTGATTTGAAGTTTGACAAAATGTTGTCCACATCTTCAACTGATTGGACTTTAGCTACTTTCTGATCAACAGGCACTAAGTCATTCAATATGTTTACTATTTCCAAAAAGAAAGGATTCCTCATCACTTGTTTCTCTTTTGCCTTTTCCATAGCAAGAACACTGATCTTAATTAGTTCTTCTTCTCCCCATGCATCTAAACTTGCTGAATCAGGGTTTAACCTTGACAATAATGAGGTGGATGGTTGAGTGGATGGTGAGAATATAGTGTTCTAACTGGTATCCATGCATTCAACCTTTACTGGTATCTCTTTTATTGGTGTCTTATCACCTTGAGTATCATCTTGAGTATCTTTTT
>MU224061.1:6772697-6825882 GCA_018584345.1 Thuja plicata
CAAGTGGGTATTTGATTTAGGGATTTATTTAATTCCTTTATAATTAAATACTATAGCCATGTTTGAGTTTGATTTGATTTGATTGGTCGAAATTGATTTGAATTGTATGGCTATAATAGTTAATATAAATCAGTGAAAAAAATCACCTAGGATATTAAATTGATTAAAAGAATTATGCCAAGCAGTAACAGGGTCGTTTGGACCTAAATCAAGGGTATGATCACACTTAGGGAAAATAGGGTCCATAGTTGCGACAGACCAAATTTAGGTGGTTACAATTCCAACTGCTAATACAATATCAGGTCTACTGTGTACAACATATTGCAGCTTACCAATCATTGATCTGTACAGTGTTTGATTTAGCTCTTTTGTATCATCATTCTTTTTCAACTTATGTCCAGTAGCCATGGGTGTACTCACTGGTTTTGAATCTTCCATACCAAAAGTTTTCAGTATCTCCTTGACATATTTTGATTGAGTAATATAGATACCATTCTTCATTTGATGTATTTGTAAACCAACAAAGAATTTTATCTCACCAAACATAGAAATTTCAAATTCAGTTTGCATCTCTTTTGAAAATGCTTTACATATCATATCTTGTCCACTAAATATGATGTCATCAACAAAACTTTCATGCAATAAAATTCCTTTACCTTGCTCTATTTTCAAATATAGATTGTTGTTGTCATTTGTTCTTGCAAATCCAATCTTCATCAAATAATTGTGAAATCTTTCATACCATGCTCTGAGTGCTTGTTTTAGTCCATATAATTCCTTGTGCAGCCTGCAAACCATGTTCCTCTTTCTTGGGTCAACAAATCCATCAACTTGTTCAATATATACTTCTTCTTCTAATATCCCATTTAGAAATTCTGACTTCACATCCATTTGATAGACTTTAAATCCTTTGTAGGATGCATATGCAAGTAGAGTTCTTACACCCTCCAATCTTGCAACTTGGGAGAATGTCTATCCATAGTCAACTCCTTCCTCTTATGCATATCCTTTGCATACAAGTCTTTCTTTATTCTTGTCACCTCTCCATGTTTCAACTTGTTTCTGAATACCCACTTTGTACCAATTACATTTTTGTTGTCAGGTCTTGGTACTAGTGTCCATGTCTTGTTCTTTTCAATCTAGTCTATCTCTTCATTCATGGCTTGAATCCAGTCTTCATTGTCCAAAGCATTTTTTACTATCTTAGGCTCAAAATCACATAGAAAAAATGTGTCTTCTCTTAATTTGGCTCTTGTCATAACTGCATAATCCTTTGCTCCTATGATTTGATGAGGTTTGTGGTGCCTTCTTACATATTTTTCCAAAGTAGGCTCTTTCTCAGCTTTAGTTTGATCATTTAAGTTCAGTTCAGGGTGAAACTGTGACTCGACATCTCTATCAGATAGCTTAGCAGTCACCTCCTGTTGCCTGACAATTTCATTCTGTGTATTGACAGGTGTAGATTGTTGCTCAACAACTTCATTTTTTAGTTTCATTAGAATCCTCCTCTTCAGGATAAGTGAATGATCTGTAACTTTTAGGCTCAATCATGCTTTTAGCTTCATTTATTTCTACATATTCATCAATTCTAACATTTGCACTTTCCATAATTTTATTAGTGTTAGAATTCAAACATTTATATCCCTTACTCTTAGTAGAATATCCAAGAAATATGCCTTCTTCTCCTTTAGAATCAAGTTTACCATTTCTATTATCCTTTAGTATAAAACATCTACTCCCAAAGACTTTAAAATAATTTACAGTAGGTGCATGTCCATACCATAGCTCATAAGGTGTAGTATTTGTACCTTTCTTAACATGTACTCTATTCAAGGTATAAACAACTATAGTTACAACTTCTCTCCAATATTTCTGTGCAACATTTTTCTCCATCATTAATGTTCTAGCACAATCTATGATAGATCGATTTCTTCTTTCAACTATACTATTCTGTGATGGTGTCCTAGGTGCTGACATCTATCTTTTTATCCCTCGGTCATTGCATAACCTGTTAAACTCATTAGAAATGAACTCACCTCCTCTGTCAGATCTTAGACATTTCAGACTCTTACCTATTTCCTTTTCAACTTTTTTCAAGTACCACTTAAATAACTGAAATGCATCAGATTTTTCTTTGAGAAACATAACAGTCATCATCCTAGAGTAGTCATCCACAAATAGAGTAAAATACTTGTATCCATAGTAACTTTTCTCACCAATAGGTCCACATAGGTCAGTATGAACCAATTCTAAAATATTCTCAGAAGTATGAGTTTTTCTCTTAAAACTAGATTTAGTCATTTTGCCCAATTGACATTGCTTACACATTGCATTCTTAGGTTTCTTTAACTTAGGTAGGCCTCTAACCTTTTTCAATTTACTTATGCTTACCAAGTTATCAAAGTTAACATGACATAGCCTCTTATGCCATAACCAAAAATCATTGTATTGTGCAAACAAGCATGTCTCTTTAGCTAAATCTAGATAGAACAAGTTACCTTTCATTTGCTCACCACCTCCAACTAATTCTCCATTGGCATCATAGATCCTTGCTTTCCTGTTATGGAATTCAACTTTGTAACCAGAAGTATTTAGCTGTGAAACACTCAACAAGTT
Organism: Thuja plicata; assembly: GCA_018584345.1. Classification (NCBI taxonomy): domain Eukaryota; kingdom Viridiplantae; phylum Streptophyta; class Pinopsida; order Cupressales; family Cupressaceae; genus Thuja; species Thuja plicata. The sequence continues at coordinate 6,775,314 of MU224061.1, forward strand.
ATACTTAAGATAATCAACCCAGTATACATCATCACATCTAATCTTGCTAGTTGATTGAATTGATCATTTCCCTTTAACTCTACAAGGTATTTCATTACCAAACTTAACATATCCACCTTTACATTGATCTAAGGTTTCAAATTTGTCCTTATCGCCAGTCATGTGATGTGAAAAACCACTGTCAATAATCCAATGATCACCTTTACTCATATAAGAAATTAGTGCAATTTTCTCATCATCATCAGAATCATCTTTCATTTCAACATACACAACTTCTATATCATTTTTATCAGATTTATCAGATTCACTGTCAAAATATTCTTCAACTATATAACAATATTTCTTACCTTTATCTTTGTAATCCTTGTGCTTTCTGTATTCTTGGTCATCTTTTCTATCTTTGTGCTTGCTGTCTCTTATTTCATCTTTCACATTCTTTTCAGGACATATAGCAGCAATATGACCAACTTTGTTACAAGAAAAACAAATAATAGGAAGTTTACCTTTGAATTTTCATTTTCCTCTAGCTAGTTTCCTTGCCATAAGTGCCTCAAGGTCTTCTAGATCATCATTTGAGGTGTCACTATCACTGTCCACACATTTCTTTCCTTTCCTTGATTTTCTAATGACCATCTATGACTTGAGTGCAGATTCAACAGCTTATGGAGTATATTTGTGAAAATTTGACATCTCAAATGTAGTAAGTCTGCCTACCAAACTTTCCAGAGTCAAATTGTTATTAGGAGTACATCTCAGTTCTTAGATTGCAGATACTCTAATAGCATAAATAGGAAGAAGTTTTCTTAGTACCTTGCTCATGATAGTGTCATCATCAATGGTTCCCTTAGCTCCTCTAATAGTATTTATAACTTCCTTTATCCTATCATAATATTGCACTATATTTTCTCCTTCTTGCATTTTTATATCATCAAAATTACCTCTCAAGCTTTTAGATTTGGCTCTTAGTACATTTGTATCACCTCTATAAATGGTTGCAAGGGAATCCCACATCTTCTTTGTACTTGTACAATCCTTGATTTCCTCAAATTCATGATAGTTCAGAGATGATGCAAGTTCCAGCATTGCTTGATTATGTTCATGCTTTTCTCTTAATTGTGCAACATTCAAAACTCCAGTAGGGGCTACATATTCTATTTCAATATGTCATTTAGTAGAATCACCAATACCATCCAAGTGAAGTTTCATCAAACTTTGCCATGCAAGAAAGTTTTTCTTGTTAATCTTCGGTGCATCCCTTTTATACATCTTGATCTTTATCTCCAAGTACCTTCAAAAATTTTCAAGAGAACAAGTGCTCTAATACCAATTGTTAGGATAAATTCAGAGTAACTGAGAGGGGGGGTGAATTAGTTATCCTCAGGTCCAGATGTGCCCATATAAAACTTTAAACCAACTTCAACAACTTAGATCTTCTCGGCAATAATAAACAACAAAAGTGTGCACTTTATTGTACTAATGAAATAAGCTTGCAAAAACTTAACAGTAAAACACAACAATAACATTCACACATTTTGACACCATGATTTAATGTGGAAACCCAATATGGGAAAAACCACCAGTAACATGCTACAAAAATTTCACTCTTCTGGAGTGATGCCCTGTTAGGAGCCAACATTGTTAAAGGTTACAAAACACATTGTCAAATGTGACCTAGTTAAAGGATTTAATCACCCTATCAGGAGTTGCCTTGTTAGAGGACTTAGAACATTCTAGTCTGAATGTAACCTTGTTCAAAGTATTTATACAATGAATGTTATGTCAACCTGGTTAAAGGATTTGAACTGATATAATGGTTAGAAAGCAATCAACATGCGTGATTTGATACATACAACTTACTTTGCAAATCTAGATTCAATTTCAGCTCTAATGCTAATTCACTGAGCGGCCTCCATTTTCATCTCAAACTTCAGAAATTCTTGGAAATCCATCAAGAAATATCTCTCTACTTCTTTTCTCAGCCTTCTTTGCTAGGTCTTACCAATGAGTCAATTAACCATGCAATAATCTTGCATACAAACTTCTCCTCCCTTGGATACAATGAAAATAACCACAGTAGGTTATATTATACCTCTTCATCTAGGTTAGATAAATCTTTTGCAGTTTAATTAAGATTGTAGATCTTAGGTTAGGTCAGATCCAATGGATCTTTCCATCATTACATTTAATTTACTTCTCCAATACAGTCATTAATTAAACACTGAATCCATGCGCTAATAACGATTTCCTGTGCATTAAATGAGTGTGGACCAATATTAATTAACAATGCATATCCCAATAAAATCAACTATGTCAGCCACAGATCTCAAAACTCATCAATTAACAAAATACTGTTGCTCAACTTTCTGTGTCTCCCTTAGCATTTCACTAGTTCTCGACATCATCTTTTCTTTGCTTGGCATCACCTTTCTCTTTGCTCAGCATCAAATTTGCTTTGCTCATCATTGACCTTCTAGTGAACTGTTAGTGATAGATAAATAACGTATCACTTTTCCAAAGTGCCAAATGATCAAGTACCTTGGTGTATACTCATAACTCAACCATTTCCTTGGTCTTCTTGTTATCCCATTCTTTTCAAATCTTCATTAATCAATAGATAAGGTACTCAAACATACAACAATAGTCTCACCAGTTAAGTTTTTGACATCAACGACAAAATAATAATTGTCTACATTGTAGTGATATTTCCAACACTTATATCAAATTACTACTTGTTAGAATTCTTTATAAAACCTTCTTCTGTATGTTTACCGATAAGCATTCTTTCTATTTACCGAAACACACTGAATATCTAGTGTATACCGATCAATCCAGATTTACTTATGAGAAATGCAAAACAATAAATTAATGACTCATACACACATGACACATGGATTTTTAACATGGATACCCTGTGAAGTGAAAAACCACTAGGACCGGTACCCAATTTTTCACTCTTCTGAAGTGAGCTTGGTTATGAGCCAACCTTGTTAAAGGTTACAAACACACTGTTAGGTGTGACCTTGTTGCAGGATTTAAATAGATAGTTTTTCACTTAGTATCTAGCATCTAATGCCACCATCCTTGATCAAACACTCACTTGGCCTGTCAATAGGTATCGGGCATATCCAATGCTACTTTGTATGATCAAATGTTTTGACACTCCTTGGGATGTATCTCAATTAGAAATGAATTTTAAGTCCTGCTCGGTTAAGAGACTTGATGCTTCAATGGTTAAACTCAAATAGTAAATTGATCTGTTCACATATACAACTTGAATTGCATATTTTCAGATCTATTGTAAGTGCATTAACTTTTTGATCAATGTAATTAATTCAATACCTTTGCTCCACACTATTCTTCTCTATGATGTTGTATCACTGTTCGTCGGTGTCTATAGAATTCAGCTCTTTCCTTAGCTTGATTGATTAGGTTTGAATGAAGACTTTCTTCTCCTTCAAAATATCTTCATCATCTATACTCTTGTCACTCCCCTTATTCATAATGAATAAGCTTGTCTCTTATATAGACATGATTTCACCGTTTCTTGGTTTTCTTCATCTTGGCATGATCCACAATTCTCGCCAATTATATTTAAAGCAAAACTCTAGTTTTATCTCGTAGAGATCTTCTTGCCAACTAGACAAAGTAGCTTTAAATCCTTTACCTATCCTTGGCTTTATCTTGTCAATTAAAACAATGATAAGTATCAGTTAAGTCTATTTATAGCTCTTGACAGCTAAGCATTTTGTCATTTCTAAACTCTCTATTCTATCAGTCAATAATTTAGTTAGTCGTTGATGACAACTGACTATTCCATCAGTGTGACTTCAGTTGTCTTCAGGATCTCCGTCCGTCGGGAAACACTATAATTCTATCCATCGGGTTACATTGTGCTTTTCTCGTCGGTACTGCTATCCATTTTCTCATCGAGTAACACTGTGGCTTTGATCTCTTACTCTGTCCATTGGTGTGCACTCCATGGGTGCATACAGTCACTTTGTGAATACTTGACTTATATGCATTATAGCATAGCCTTTGATTCATCAGTTCTTTGAAGTCTTTAGCAATATGTCCATGACCATACAGATTATATCAAGTTGAAATCAATGACAATACAATACATTAATTGATTTAATGTCTTTCATAAACTTTCTATGACTTGGTGATCATCAACTTAACATCTTCAAACATTCAATCAGTTATAGTTCATCAATCTCTCCCTTTGGCATTGATGGAAACACACTAAATTATCACACTATATTACTACTAATACAATATGAAATATAATAGTTGAAGTTCATCAAACTACCAATCTTATGTACTATAACTGATACAAATATCTGGTTCTCGATAAGCTTATGAGAGCGTAGATCTCTCTCTCTCTCTCTCTCTCTCTCTCTCTCTCTCCAATCCCTTTACTGGATAGATGTAGAATATTTCTTCCTCTGATGTGATGTGTTATTTTCCTGTGTCAAACTCTCTCCCTTTCACTGTTCTCTTTTCTTTTGATGTCTCTTGTCAATAATTCTCTCCTTTTGTATGTACTCGCCCTTTCTGGTACCTACTCTCCCTTTCTAGTTACATCTCTCCCTTTGGATTATAGGATGGATATAATATCTCCTTGATGTGATAATAGATATAATATCTCCCTTTGACAGCAATGCCAAACAAATATTTTGATAGTAATGCCAAACAATCCTTTCTATCCATAATATACTCCTTGAATTTCCCAATCCATCAACACTACAATAAATCTGGTGCTTTGGAGTAGATAAATACATTGCTATGTATAGATTTATCTTTGAAGTCCATCTCTTTGCTTGCATCAACATGAATAATATTCTGATAATATATAGGCTGAGGCAACCTTCTAGTCATCTTACTAACCAGTAGACAAGGGTCTGACCCCTAGTCTTTTTCTCAAGTACTTGAATGCATCCTTGGGCAGTGGCTTGGTGAAGATATCAGCTAATTGTTCCTTTGATTGAACATACTCAAGTATCACCTCCTTTGCTTGAAATTGTTCTCTCAAATAATGATACTTGATAGAAATATAATTTGTCTTAGCATGCATGACTGGATTCTTGGAAATGTTTATTGCACTGGTATTGTCATAATAGATAATTACTGGTTCAAGAATTTTCATATGCATACTTTTCAGTAACTATTTGATCCATGCAATGTTTGAGTAATTTTCAACAACAGCTACATATTCTTCTTTTATAGTAGATTGAGAGATGCATCCTTGCTTCTTGTTGATCCATGTGACAAGTATATCACCCATAAAGAATGCTCCTCTAGTTGTTCTCTTTCGGTCATCAATATTTCTAGCCCAATTAGCGTCGATAAAGAACTTAAGTTCACATTTTCCTTCTCTTCTATACCATAAGCCATATTATTTGATATTCTTCAGATATATTAGGATTATTTTTACAACAGTCATATGTGATTCCCTAGGATTAGCAGAAAATCTTGCAACTATTCCTACTGCATGTGCAATATCTGGTCTAGTATGTACAACATACATGAGTTTTCCAATCATTGATCTATACAAAGTCTGATTTACCTCCAATGACTTGTCCTCCTTTTTCATCTTACATCCAGTTTCCATCGGTGTTCCAACTTGCTTGGAATCTTCCATTTTGAATATTTTCAGCACTTCTTTGATGTATTTGGATTGTGTAATGAAAATACCTTCATCTTGTTGCATGATCTGTAGACCAAGAAATAAATTGATCTCTCCAAACATAGACATATCAAACTCTTTGCTCATTTCATTTGCAAATGATTTGCATAGTATATCATTTCCTCCAAATATGATGTCATCAACAAAGATCTCAGCAATCAAAATGTTAGCATCAGTATCCTCCTTCAAATAAAGATTACTATTTTCACTAGTTCTTACAATTTCAATACTTATGAGATGGGAATGAATTCTTTCATACTAGGCTTAGGGTGCTTGTTTCAATCCATACAGGGCTATGTGTAGTCTACATACCATGTTCATCTTGTCTGGATCAACAAACCCTTTTGGTTGCTTAATGTATACCTCTTCCTCAAGTATTCCATTTAGGAATGAAGACTTGACATCCATTTGGTATACCTTGAATCCTTTACATTTAGTATAAGCAAGTAATATTGTCACTCCTTCTAGCCTAGCAATGGGTGCAAAGGTCTCTCCATAGTCAATCCCTTCTTCTTGTGCATACCCCTTGCATACTAGTCTTTCTTTTTTTTTTTTTTTTTCTGGTGACTTCTCCATTCTCATTCTGTTTATTTCTGAATATCCATTTTGTACCGATGCCATTCTTGTCATCTAGTTTTGGTACAAGTGTCCATCTCTTGGTTTTCTCTATCTTCTCAATCTCCTCATTCATAGCACTAATCCATTCATCATTATCAAGTGCCGCATTGACATATTTTGGCTCAAAGTCACAAATTAGACATCTTGTGTTTAGAGACTTACTTCTGGTTCTCATACCAGCCTTCTTGTCTCCTATGATCTGGTTTTGTGGATGGTTCCTTTTGACATAGTTGGAAAGTATAGGTTTAATTCTTTGTCTATCATCTTGATCATCATTGTGTTCTTCATTTTGATCTCCATCACTTGATACATCATCTTTAGCAATATTCTGATTGTTGGTATTTGCAGCTTGATGCTCGGGTGCAATAATATTTTACTTGGGAGCTATACATTGTTGCTTAGGTAGAGTGTCAGGTTCTTCATTGTAAAAAAACCTGTTGCAGTCCTCTGGTTCTTTTATGCTTTCCTTTTCATTCTTCTCTGCATATTCATCTGTCTTTACATTTGCACTTTCAACAATTTTGTTAGAGGCTTTATTGAGACATTTATAAGCCTTTCTCTTGGTGGAATACCCTATAAAGATTCCTTCATCTCTTTTAAAGTCAAGATTTCTATTTCTATCATCTTTTAAGATATAACATTGACTACGAAATTTTTTGAAGTAACTTACATTGGGTGTGTAAACATACCATAGCTCATAGGGTGTCTTCTTGGTGTCTTTATTCAATTGTACTTTGTTTAATGTGTAAACAACAGTACTAACAACTTCCCTCCAGAAGATTTGGGTGATGCCTTTCTTTATCATCAGTGTCCTTGCACAATCAACAATGGATTTGTTCCTTCTTTCAACAATTCCATTTTGCTATGGTGTTCTCAGTGTAGAGACCTGTCTTTTGATTCCATGCTCATTGCAAAAGTTAGTGAATTCATCTGAAATAAATTCCCCTCCTCTATATGATCTTAAGAATTTCAATTCCTTACCATTTTGTTTTTCTACCATTGCTTTGTACCATTTAAACGCAAATTTATCTTTTAGGAACATTACTATCATCATTCTAGAGTAATCATCAACAAACAGAATAAAATATCTATCAACATAGTAAATCTTTGTCCTCATGGGTCTACATAGATCACTATGGACTAATTCTGGAATGGCATCAGATGTATGGGTTTTACTTTTGAAACTAGACTCTATCATCTTACCTTTTTGAAAATTTTTGCACATGATATTATCTGGCTTAATGATCATCGATAAGCCTCTTACAATTCTCTTTCTTCTTATTTTTATCATGTTGTCAAATTTTACATGACACAATCTTTTGTGCCACAACCATATATCTTCATTTCTATCCATTAAGCAAGTGGTGTCAGTATCATTTAGATAGAATAAGTTACCTTTTGTCTACTCACCGGTATCAATCAGACTTCCTAATTTATTGAAGATCTTTACCTTCTTATTTTCAAATACTACTCTGTGACCTGAATTATTCAACTAAAAAACACTCAATAGATTATAATTCAATCCTTTCACCCAATAATCATTTTCACATTTTATCAGGTTATTCAACATTATAGTTCCTTTACCTTCAACTAGACAAGGTGTATCATTACACATTCTTATTGAACCACCATTATAGTATTCAAAAGTCTCAAACTCTTGTTTGTTACTGGTCATATGGTGAGTGCAGCCACTATATATGATCTAGACATCATTTTTACTAACTTTAGGTATGATTACAGTTTCTACATACCTTTCTATTCATCATCTGAATGATCTTTTACTGCCACAAACACCATCTTGATGTCTTCATCAGATTTAGTGTCAGTATCTTCATATTTTCATTTATCTAGGTAACTGGCCTTCTTTTCTTTGTCTTTGTAGTCTCGGGTATCTCTTCTTTTTGATTGTCGGTTGCTTCTGTAATCACCTCTGTCAAAATTATTTTCAAATGACCTGTCATTACTTCTGTCATATTTTCTTCTATTAGGACATCTTGCAGTAAAGTTTCTAATTTATTTACAATTAAAACAAATAAGTGGTAATTTACCTCTGTATTTAACTTTGCCTCTCTACATTCTTCTAGCCATAACTGCTTCAATTTTATCAAGATCTTCTTCTTCACTTTCACTATCACTATCTTTTCTCATAGTGTGTTTATGACTTGATTTACTTATTCTCAAAGAAGATTTGAATGGAGACTCTATGTTTGGTAAGACACTATTATCAAAGTTATTCATCTCAAATGAAATCAGTCTTCCAATCAAACTATCTAGAGTAACATTGTTATTTGCTACTTCTCTCATTTCTTGTATGGAAGATACTCTAATAGAATAATTAGGCAGTAAGGTTATTAGAATTTTACTTACCATTGTATGTTCATCTAGTACACCTCCAACTCCTCAAATAGCATTGAATACCTCTTTAATTCTTTTTCTATACTGTGTGATGTTTTCACCTTCTTTCATTCTAAGATCATCAAAATTTGATCTAAGGCTTTCTGCCTTGGCTCTTAGAACATTTTTATCACCACCATCTACAATCTTCAATTTTTGCCACATCTATTTTGCAGTTGTGCATGCTTTGACATCTTCAAATTTAGCATCAGAGAGTGAGGAAGCAAGCTCTATCATCATGCAGTTGTGCTCATGCTTCTCTCTCATTTATTCAACTATGGGTGCTTCTATGGGAAACACATATTCAGTATCTAAGTATTGGGTAATATCATTTCCAATACCTGATAAGTGGAGTCTTATCCTACTTTTTCATAAAGAAAAGTTGTCTTTGTTCAACTTGGGCACATCTCATCTGTTCATCTTGTGATCTTTAGCTTGAGCTGTTAAACTCCCTTTCTAAGAAAACAAGCTCTGATACCAATTGTTAGTAATAACTGAGAGGGGGGGGGGTGAATCAGTGGCCTCAAAAATTAATCCTTTAATCAACCCTTCAAACTAAGTACCAGAAATTTATACCTCTAGTTATCTTTAGCCCTGTAAGATGAATGCCTTGAAATAATTATATCAAATTACTACTTGTCAGAATGCTTTGTAAAAACTTCCTCTGTATGTTTACTGATAAGCAGTCTTTCTATTTACTGAAACATAGTGAATAACTAGTGTATACCGATCAATCCAGATTTATTTATGTGAAATGAAAAACAATAAAGTAATGACTCATAGACACATGACACATGGATTTTTAATGTGGAAACCTTGTTAAGGGAAAAACCACTGGGACTGGTACCCCAATTTTTCACTCTTCTGAAGTGATCTTAGTTAAGAGCCAACCCTATTAAAGGTTACACACACACTGTTAGGTGTGACCTTGTTAGAGGATTTAAATAGATAGTTTGTCACTTAGTATCTAGCATCTACTGCTACCATCCTTGCTCAAACACTTGGCCTATAAATAGGTATCGGGCATATCCAATGCTACTTTGTATGATCAAACTTTTTTCTACTCCTTGGGATGTATCTCATTTAGAAAAGACTTTTAAGTCCTGCTCAGTTAAGAGACTTGATGCTTCAATGGCTAAAATTAAAAAGTAAATTGATCTGTTCACATATACAACTTGAATTACAAATTTTCATATCTATTGTAAGTGCATTACCTTTCTGATCAATGTAATCAATTCAATACCTTTTCTCCACACTGTTCTTCTCTATGATGTTGTATCATTGTTCGTTGATGTCTATAGAATTTAGCTCTTTCTTCAGCTTGATTGATCAGGACTGAATGAAGAATTTCTTCTTCTTTAGAATCTATTCAGCATCTATACTCTTATCACTCCCCTTATTCATAATGAATAAGCTTGTCTCTTATATAGACATGATTTCACCATTTCTTGGCTTTCTTGATCTTGGCGTGATACATAATTCTCGCCAATTATATTTAAAGAAAAACTCCAATTTTATCTTGTAGAGATCTTATTGCCAACTGGACAAAGCATCTTTAAATCCTTTACTTATCCTTGACTTTATCTTGTCGATTAAAACAATGATAAGTATCAGTTAAGTCTATTTTTAGCTCTTGAAAGCTAAGCATTTTATCATTTCTGAAATCTCTATTTTGTCGGTCAATACTTTAGTTAGTCGTTGATGAAAAATGACTATTCCATCGGTGTGACTTCAGTTGTCTTCAACATCTGTCCATTGGGCAACACTGTAATTCTACTTGTCGGGTCACACCATGGTTTTCTCTTCATTACTGCTGTGCATTTGCTCATCAGGTAACATTGTGACTTTTCTCTCTTACTCTGTCTGTTGGTGTATATAGTCACTATGTGAATACTTGACTTATATGCATTACTGATAGTATAGCCTTTGATTCATAATTTCTTTGAATTCTTTAGCAATATGTCCTTGACCATACAGATTATATCAAGTTGACATCAATAAAAATATAATACATTAACTGATTTAATGTCTTCCATAAATTTTTTATGACTTGGTGATCATCAACTTAACATCTTCAAACATTCAATCAGTTATAGTTCATTACATGGTAGTACATAGCTTTGTGGTGCTTGATCTACAATTTTTCAAACATGTGAAAATAATTTGCATCTTGAGTTGATATTAAACATATGGGTCATGATTAATAAATTTATATGTACTTGTCTACCTCTTAAACCATTTTCTAGATCAATTACCATTGGTGTAACATTGGAATCTCCATTATGATGAGCTTCTTTAACTAATGAAGCAACACCTTCCCATATTAATGAGTGACCATTTTGTTGACATAGTTCAATCCATAACGTCATCCAATAAAGATTGTTCACAATATACAAATGTAGTGCATCCCACGCTCGACCAACTGTATAAAAAAATAGACCACTTACAAAAAAATTCAATTGAAGATTTATAAGAATTAGTTAACTACAATAACATCTTATAATTACCTCTCACTTTCCTCAATCTACCTTTCCCCATCAAGTACTCCCCTTCGAATTTGTTAATGGAGTTGGGGTCCCAAATGTGATCTACATAGATCTTTGCTACAAAATTAGGAAGATATTCACTACTGTACACGATGGTCTAGTATACCATACATCCCTCCACCATAGAACCCTCAGGATGTGCTCTTTTTTGAACCAAATCTTTTAAAAATTTCAGGTGCTTCTCAACCATCCACATTGACCTAATTTGTACATGTCCACAAATTCAATCTCCTCAACTTGATGTATGAGGAAGTGTTCTTGTGCATTGAAAAAAGTAGAAGGTAAACACTTTTTCATTTCACACATAAGATGAGGAATTTTTCTCTTCCAATATTTTATATCTTCTTTAATGATTTATTTTGATGACAACCACCTAGAAGAGATTCAACACGCAAAAACATATAAACAAGACTTTACAAAAAATATACAATAAATTACTGAAAAAGTAAAATAAGTCACAAATATAATATATATACAAAAAATCTAACAAATAATGCTTCTAACCTCATGTATTTTACAAGATCATATATAATTTGTTTGACACTGTTGTCGAAGTGGTGTGGGAGAGATAGAGATAGAACATACTGCAATAATTATAAAATGATATTTTCAATATTTTAGAGAATAATGCAATGAAAACTACATGCATTATACAAATATATAGAGAATAAAAAATAACATGAATAACCTTAATAAAGGTATGCCAATCGTGTGTTTTCATCCCTGACCCAAATTCACTTTTCTTTGATATGAGATTATTTATGTCCGTAGCGAATCCTGTGAGGAATCAAATTTTGTGTATGACTTCTTTTATAGCATTGCTTTGCTACTCTGATAATAACCAAAGAAGGGCACTTATATCACAATAGTCTCCATTTTTATTTGATTGAACGAAATTTTTCAATGTATGGTTGGAATCTTCAATGTCACTACAAATTTTGACAATTTTTTCTTTATCACACCTTCCATCCAATAATTTCTATAATGTATCTATTATATTATTTCCAATATGCATAGGATCAAACAAATGCACGATTGGGAGGCGTTTGTAGTATGACAACCTGCTAAATTATCTAGGATAAATTTTTAGTCCTTTTTAAAGTTGGTCATTGAAACCTTGATGACCTTCACAAGCATTAATTACATCATCAACAAAAAAAGGACAATATCAAAATATAAATTTCAAACAAAAACCATCATATTCAATGACATTACCTTGATGATTTATTCTATTATATTCCAAATTCCATAGGTGAGGTGTCATTCTTCGTGGCTTTGATGTATTCTCTTCTTTCCCATTGAAAAGATGTTTTTCGATAATTTGATACTTATAATTTCTATGGAGAAAGTGCCTATACTCATCGAACACCTACTTTCCTTAATTTTTTGAATGACGAGATTTCATTTTTGGACCACAATCTAGACATGCAAATTTTCCCTTTGTCTAAAGACCTACAAGATCGTGTATAATTGGATTAAATATGTTGATTTTGATAATTACAATTATCATGCGCAAACTTAGACATACAACAAAGATGTCATGTTAACAATATAACATACCACAAAAATGTGTTAGCCTAGGGGTATCATGTATTGTCCATACAAGCATTGTATGGAATTGAAACAGTCTTTGTCCTATTGGTCTAGATATTTCATACTTAGTGACCCCATTCCACAAATCCAACAACTCATTGATAAGGGGCTCAATATATACATTCATATCTTTAACTTGGTACTTACCTAGTTAAATGAATAGAAACATTACATAATTATTATGGTCATATTGATGCGGTATTTATAAATAAATTTAGATGAATATTAAATGAAAAAATACCTGTAACAATCATTGCCAACATTATGTGCTCCCTCTTTATGGACATCCAAGGAGGAATATTATTATTGATAATAAAAATAGACCACACCGAGTAAACAAATCTCATTTCTCCAAATGGATTGACACCATCTGCTAACAATGAACATTTGAGATTATGAGGTTATTCTTTAAAGTGTGGCCAAGTTTCCTCTATGTCCTTAAATGCAGAACCATCTGCAAGCATTTGCATAATGTCATCTCGACTTCTATTGCATGCATGGTAATCCATAAATTCTACCAATGTAGTGCAAATGAATAATCGTTGCAGACATGGAATAATGAGAATATACCAGAGAACTTTGCGAGGCACCTTTTTTGTTATTTTATCTATTTGATATCTACTAATATGACAATAAGGGAATTCTATTTCAAATTCATGTTGTTTGTGATATATAATATTATCATTGGGACATGCATGTATTGTTTGATACTCCATCCCAATATATTTCATTATGAAAGATAATTCTTGGTACGAGCGAGGTATAATGTTTGATGGTGGTAACAAAAACTCACCTATCAACCTATGGAAAAAATATAATTAGTGGTACATGATTCACCCTTTGTTAACAATAAGGAAATTATGACTAAAATAGGTGAAAAAAGATGACATATATGACATACCTTAACATTCGTGAGATTGCTACATTGGATAAACCATTCAAAACCTTGAAGTTCACCAACAACAATACAGCAGAGAGAAGAGTTGTTTGGGATCCTTTGTATAGGGGCTCAGATGCCTTCTCAAGTATAGGTAAATCAAGGTCATCTTCATCATCCAGATCAACTGCACCAGTACTATCATCTTCAATCATATTCTCTAGCACATGATCAGCTACAACAATACCATCATCTTTAATTGTGTTCTCGGTCGCAGGATCATCTTCTTCCATGGAATCATTATCTTCTCCTTGGATATTCACACCTCCATGTTCCTCCACTTGGAAATTCATGTTCTCTAGATTTTTATGGTCCATAACATGTAACCCAGGGTAGTTGACCTATATCAAAATAATGACCTTAAATTAACGATGACCATGATCTCATCATTAATTTATTTCTTATGTATATAAACTGTTAAAACAATATATTGAAATACTTACCAATGGACAAAAATCATGCCCCCTTCAATGTGATCATGCTCTCTACAATGTTTCTCAGCTGTTTTGACTAGAACTCTTTGAGTCTTTAAGCCCTTGAAATTTTTGTAGGGACAATAACATTTTCCATCACCTTTTCTTTTGAACTTAGATCACAATCTAGCAATTGTCTCCTTATTTTGTTCTGGGTTCATATTGTCAGACATGGTCTTTCTTCACAGAAAAATATTTGAGCTATAATTATACCAAAAACTTGTCTCCCATACTATGAATTAAGATATTAATGATGTAATCCATCACATATAAATATACTATCATTAGTACTATCTTTTATAAAATGTGAATAAAGACCACACTAGACTCATTCTAAAAAGAAACCTAAGTTTGCACTAGTTTTTTGAGTCTATAGTTTGTTTTAATCAAATGAAGAAGAATAAAAAGTTAATTTTACATTTAGTCATCCAGTCTATCATGCATATCTACTAACTAATCATGCATGCTTTTATGAAGCCATTTTTATCTAAGCATATATTGCATGTCTTTAATCTCTCTCTGGATGAAAAATGAGGATGAGGCCTAACTGTTATCTTGATACCAATTACTGTTTTGGCCTTAGGAAGTTGAGATAACTATCATGCACTAACTACTATTTAAGAAAGACAATTCATGATGGATACATAAATGAATATATTATGCATAAGGAAAATAAGAAGTTTATGTTAACACCTTTAATTGCCTTGTGGGATAAAACAGGAACATAGTGTCATTTATTTTTGGGACAAGATATATATGTTTGTTCAGGGATCAAAGCAAGAGGATACAACTTGGCAAGGGGCTGAAAAGGTACATCAAAGAATGAAAAATGATAGGGTATAATTCAGACCTACAAGATAGTCTTTTTTGGGATAGGAAAGCATCAAATTTGGAACTATAGAATGACCTTTAGGAGTAAAAAAAACATTTAAAGGAAAAACTTTAGGGGTAAAAGGTTGGAGGGGTCAAGAAGACCTGAAAAAGATAGAGGAAAATAAGAAGCAACAATAGGGATATGACTATCTCATAAAGGGGACTAACATACATTTTGAGTACTGATTTTTGTTCTAAGTTTCATGTAGGGTACATGGATAAGAAGACAACATTTGGGGAATTTTTATTGCAACCAAATTCACCTATGATACCACACAATAAATTACCTTCAAGGAGGACTAATGGAGCAAGGAGATAACCATTTATCTCTTGGGACAAGAGCTTTTTCCAAAGAGGGGAGTATGGTGAAGGACCAAATCATGGACCAGTTGAAGACATAAAGGCTACAATGATGAAGGATGGAGATACAAGGACTTAAAGGGTCAATTATAATGTCTTGAAGCCAATTATGGATTTTCAATGTAATATCAAATTTTCCTAAAGGTCCTAAAAGGACCTGTAAAGGGAAAAAAAGGGAAGGTAAGATTCTCCTCCTAGCCCCAAATTTACAAAGGAAAGATCCAAATTGATCAACCACAAGAAAATGATCGATGCACAAATGAATCAATCGATTGAAAATAAGAAGAAAAAGGAAAACCTTACATTCCTAGTTAATGGGGAGAGAGAGAAGGAGAGTGTGTAATAGCTTTGAAATTATTAAAACCTTAATTGAAATTAATTGAAGAAAAATACTAACCTCAAAGTATAACAGATCTAGAAATTGCTATTTTCTAATGTCTGTATTGAGTTTCTGGAAATTCTGCAACTAGATATGGAACATAAACATAGAGACGGAGAAAACCCAAAATCTTTTCCTTTTCTAATCCAGGTCTACCTTGACCCAAATATAGTTTGAGCTTGACCCCTTTATGTCAACCTTGACATGAGTCTCTCCGATGGAAATTTTGTTTGCGAATCCCAAAAGTTTGCCAAAAAGGGTATCCAAATTTTCTCTGTGATTCGCTGTTATGTACCTATACCTACAAGAAAAATTGTTTTGTTTGTTGGAGTGGGAGGGATTTTCCTTGGTCAAACCTTGGTTTTGTAATTAACCTTATAATAGAATTGAAATTGCAGTAATAAACAAAGTAAATAGAATAATTCACCTTGCTTATGTTGAAACCCTTGTGGAGGATTCAAATCCTTGGATCCACAAGTATGAATGTGTCAAATGGATGTAGGATGTAGTATGTCTTAAATCAATTTCCTTTAGATCTTCAATAGTAATCTTGAATGGATCTTGGAATAGGAAGAAGCTTGTATGGATGTGGATGGAGAAGTATTCAACAAGAGGGATCCATAGAGCTTGAATCCTTCAATGGCTACCAATGGATCTCCTTGATGAATTGAATCTTGAATGATTGAATGCTTGAAAGTATATGATCACCTTTGATAGATTATGTCTAGATGTTCATGTATGTGTGGATGATAAAAAATGAGAGGAGAAGGCTTCCTTATATACAAGTCTAGGAAAAAAAATTCTAAAGAGGAAAACATAGGAGAATTAAATTCCAATTAGGCCTATACCCCTAGAAGTGGACCTATATTAAATATAGTTTTAAGATTCATTACTTTGGAGTCTGAAACATTCAACTCGGAAGTGGGGAAAAATTATTTCTGAACCCTGACATCCAGATTTCATTAGAATTTGAAATTTAGACCTTGGGTCAGGGTCTAGGTCGACCCTGACCTAGGTTAGGGTTGAGGTCAACCTTGACCCAGAAGGTCAAACTTGACCCTGAGATCAAGAACCTCAAGATTTTAGAACATGATGCCAGAAATAGGTAGGAGAGAAGTGGAAAACAGGGCTGAATAGGGGAAAAACCAGATCCAAGTGAAAGAACCATTCAAGGAATTTGACATGACCCAAAACCACTTACTCAAAGAGCTAAAGCAATCCTAAATGGAAGTGTTTCCATTTTTTGACTATACATGTAGCCCCCACTTTAGCAAGAGTATGGACTCGATGTAAGATCTTGGTAAAGGACATCACAAAGAAAAGATAATCTTATTGAAATCAAAGGGACAAAGAAATCCTCAAGCCCCCAGTGACTCAAGTCTTTTTCAACCCTAAGATTACAATAAGAGAGACATCATCAGTCAAGAAAAGAGAGAGAGAGGGTGTGATTACCTCGCCCAATGAGAACCTATGTCCCATTGTGAATCAAACAAGGAAAATAGTGCAACTGGAAAGATGGAGTTTAACTTCCTAGTGAATGTGGGTACTCACTAGTCAACCCATCAAGGATTCACCCTCAGGAATATTCTATTCCAAAAGAGAAAAACCAAAACTAGTGAGATCTAGTCTTAAGGACACCTTCCGACCTTGAGGGATCAAAAATTTGTAAATTGAAATTGGAGGGATTAAGAGATCATATAAGGTAAAAATTCATGCTTTAAGGATTAGTCTCTAATACCTAAAGGGAGATTTTTTTTTTTTAATTTTAAAAATATTTTGGAAGTGTGTGTGTGAAAAAAGTGAGAAAGGTGTATGCCCCCATGTTAAAGTCATTGTTAACACTTTAACAAGAGCAATGGCTTTAACGGAAACATAAACAACTCCATTGATTATGTTTCCACTACAAGATGCCCCCAAGTGAAGACAAATAAAGGGAAATACCACATAGACATACAGAGAACACATAAGGGATCTACCTATCACGGAGTCAGTATGATCATAAGATAATATATATAAATATAAATAAATAAATAAATATATATGTATATATATCAAATGAGTTGACATAATTACCCAAAGAAAGTAGAAATACAATCACAATGGAGGAAAGAAAATACAAGAGTTACGAAGAAGATTCTTTTCGGACCACAACATGGAGACCAAAAAGAATCAATGCTACCATGTCACAAATCCAAGTGGACTACACAAGGAAAAAATTTACGAACAATAGAACATGTAAAACATAACATGAAAAAAAAAAATATAGGAATAGAGATACACATAGAGGAATAGTACAACAGATTTGACTCCTTTATCACCTTGCACCAACAAAGTAACAAGGTTCGTATAAAATAATCTAACAAACATTGAGAAAACACATTACGGGAGAAGCACAATACAACATGAAAACACATAAAAGGATACCACGGAGGAAAATCCAATCAAGCGCATCACCTACTCTCCCCATCTCGGTCTATATCATTTAGGGAAAGTGGGAAAATATTAAGAGGCACTATATCCAACATAGTAGGAATTATAGCCAGTTCCAAACAAGGATCCTCTTGATAATCGTGATGTTTAATACTAGGTGCTATTATAAATTATGTTGTGAGTATATGAGGTAAATCAATATCAATATCAATAGTCTCATATTCATCATTAGCATCAATAGGATCATCAAGAGTATCTTCTTCATCAAGATTAATCAAAATAGAATCTAAGATATGAATAGAATCATCATAATCATTCATCTTAACATCATTATTAACATTAAATTCTTCCAACACATCAGGCATAGGCTGGTGAAAATAAGGTAAAGAACTTCAAAGAACAGAGGCACAAGCCTTAGCTTGATCCTAACACTTCTCATGACGTTCATTGGAAAATTGATTATGTTTTTTCTTGTTTGAAATATGTTGAGAACTAGGAGGAACAACAACCAGTTCCTTCACAGATTGTATTGGAGGATTAGTAGGATGAAAAGAAACACTAGGAGCTTGATTAAAAAAACTAGAATAAATGGATAATGGAGGTATGGAAGGTGTAAGAAAAATACCATGGTTAAGATCCATCCAAGGCATGCTTAACTCAACAATCTTGCGATGTTTATAGGCTTGATATGAGCAAAAAAGGTTATCAGGTCAATAAGAACATGAATTAGGTAATGAAGGCCAAAAGAAGTCAAGGGTAGAACAATCCCTAGGCCTCAAAGGTTGATATAAAATATGATTAATATTTTTCACCTCTTCATCATGAATGAACTTAATACACTTATGGATAGGAGAAGAAATGACATGCATGGTAGTCAACCAAGGAAAACCAAGCTTAACTTGAAATTGATCAGAAGTTGGGACAACAATGAAGGTAGTGTCCACAACTTTACCAAAAAGTTCAACATTCAAGTTAATAGATCCAAATGATGGATAGAGAAAACCATTACAAGTTTGGATCCACACATTAGATGTATTATAACAATCACATTGTAAGTTCTTGAAAAAAAGGTTTTCTTTAGTAATGACATTGAATAAGGATGTAGGATCAACAAGACAACCATGTGTAGGTATCTTAGAAATCCTAGCATAAATGTAGAGGGGACCATCAAAAGCTTTGATAGTCTCAAAATCATCAAATGTGATCGATAGTTCCTTAGGTCTTTTATTCTTAGGTTATTTTTGAGGTTTAGTTTGAGGTTTCAGTTTAGGCTTAGGTTGAGGTGGAAGTTGAAGTTGAGGTTGAGAAGGAGGAACTTCAAAAAGAGGTTAAGATTGAGGCTGGGGTGGAGAGACAGGTTGAGACAAAACAACATGCTCCACATGGTAAACAATATGATTGAGATCATCCATCTTTGAATCATAAACAATATCCATAGAAGATGGCTGAACAATGTTATTAGTATCATGTGTAGGCAAAGGATTCATATAGATTTGGAGGTTTTGATTAGGAGGAGAGAAAAATTTGTTCCCACTATCATCAAAATTATCAACAGATAAATAATTAGAATCAATTAAGTCTTGAACCTTATGTTTTAGATAATAACACTTCTCAGTATCATGGCCATTCTGACGATGGTATTGACAAAAGGCTTTGGGATCAAAGGATTTGGATGCCATCATAGTAGGAAGAAGAGGTCAAATAGGAGGCAAATTAATCATATTAGCATTCAAAAACTTACTCATAATAGAATGTGAAGATTCAAAAAGAGAAGTAAACGTACGATTCAAACAAAAAGTTGTGGATGCAGAAGTGACATTGTTGGATGCAACATTGACTTGATCAACAACTGCATTTTATTTCTTATTTATTTTGACATATTTGTTAGGTTTCTAAAACTTATTGGGATTAGGAGCATCATCACTCTTATCAACTAGAACATGATCCATTGGAGTGTTTCTCTCAAATTGACTCACTTGTAATTGATAATGACAAAGTACTGCACAAAGTTGTTGAAAAGAGGTAAATTTAGTAAGCAGAATTTTATCTCTAATATCCTTTTTCAAATTTGAAATACACATATGCTAAATATCAATATCAGGAACAAGATAAGAAATTTGAGCATACAAATGCTTAAATATACTAATAAATTTAGTCAATTTTTCTTTAGTATTTTTTTTACAATGCATCAAATTAGTTGAGGACACTTGCGGACCAATGTTATTTTGGATCTGTTGGATAAAGGCATTAGCAAGTTTTGGAAAAGAATCAATAAAGTAAGGAGGAAAGGAACAATACCATTGCAAGGCCTTATCATGAAAACTTCTAGCAAACAACTTGGATAAAATCCTATGGTCATGAGCATAGTCACTACAAAGGATTTGAAATGTTTTAACATGAGTGACAGGATCTCCCTTACTAGTGTAATTCTCAAGATGAGGCATATTGGCTTGCTGAGGGATAGGAGCAAGAATAATGTCAAAGGATAAAGGACTAACCATGTAACATGTAGGATTACTAAAATTGGATTTAGTTAAAGACGCAAGTTGTTGTTGTAAAGAGGATGTAGTTTGAGCCAGACTAATGATTGTGGAATCATTAGAATAAATAGGAGGCATAGAAACATTAGGAACACTAGGAAAAGTGTAGAAAGTGGTGGGAATGGAGGACACAACCAGTGGAATACTTGGAACCATAGTTGGAAGACGGTTGGAATAGGTAAAAGGAACACTATGGTAAGAAGGTTGTGAGGTAGGTAGAGATATCGGTGGAACACTCACATGAAGAGATTGAAGTGGAAGATTCAAAGCTAGAGGATTGGAATACAAATGAGATGTAGTCACAAAAGGAGAAGTTTAAGTAGAAATACTAGGTAAAGGAATGGAAGATGGTTCCACACTAGTGACAGGAGGAGTGAATCCTAGATCTTGAGCTTCTTGAGCTAAAGGTTTGACATTTAAATGCACAATATGAGTGATACCATGCAATAGACTAATACCTTGATCACTATTATGAAGAACATTCTTAAGGGCCTCTATAGATTGAATAGAATCTTGATTATGGTTTTCTTGAATAAGCCAATTTCCCATTTTATCAAGTTCAGTTGAAATTTTTTGGACTTGTTCAAGAAGAACTCTTAAAGCATCATCCTCATCATGAGATGAGTGAGAAGAGTTATCTTCTGTAGAAGGATTAGAATCATGAGTGATCAAATTGTCATCTAGGACCCTAAGGAAAGGAGAGGAAGACTCGGGATCAAAGGAACCTGTAAGTATGCGACTTCTTCTAACTGGGATATTATAAGTAGGACTAGAGGTAGTAAAGCTCATACACCAATGCAATGAAAATGAAATAAATTAGGAAAATGTAAATGCAAGAACATAAAAGAAGGCTAATCTAATATGCATGCAAGATCTAACATGAAATTTAAATCTAACACCACAAAAGAAAAATTTGTTGTGAGTAGGTTCACCAAAATGTAAAGGGAAAAAAATGGGGAAGGTAAGATTCTCCTCCCAGCCCCAAATTTACAAAGGAAAGATTAAAATTGATCAACCACAAGAAAATGGTCAATGCACAAATGAATCAATCGATTGAAAATAAGAAGAAAGAGGAAAACCTTATATTCCTAGTTAATGGGGAGAGAAATAAGGAGAGTGTGTAATAGATCTAAAATTATTAAAACCTTAATTGAAATGAATTGAAGACAAATACTAACTTCAAAGTATAATAGATCTAGAAATTTCTATTTTCTGATGTTTGTACTAAGTTTCTGAAAATTATGCAACCGGATCTGGAACAAAAACAAAGAGATGGAGAAAACCTAGAAATATTTTATTTTTCTGATCCAGGTCAACCTTGACCCAAATACAGTTTGACCTTGACCCCTTTATGTTGACCTTGACCTGCGTTGCTTCGACAGAAATTGTGTTCATGGATCCTGAAAGTTTTTCGAAAAGGGTATCCAAATCTACTCTGTGATTTGTTGTTCCGTACCTATACTTGCAAGAAAGATTGTTTTGTTTTTTGGGGAGGAGGGGTTTGCCTTGGTCAAACCCCAATTTTGGAATTAACCTTATAATAGAATTGAAATTGCATTAATAAACAAAGTAAATAGAACAATTTACCTTGCTTATGTTGAAAACCTTATGGAGGATTCAAATCCTTGGATCCACAAGTATGAATGCACCAAATGGATGTAGGATGTAGAATTTAGGATGTAGGATGTCTCAAATCAATTTCCTTTAGATCTTCCACACCAATCTTGAATGGATCTTTGAATATGAAGAAGATTGATTGGATGTGGATGGAGAAATCTTCAACAAGAGGGTTCCATAGAGCTTGAATCCTTCAATGGCTACCAATGGATCTTATTGATGAATTGAATCTTGAATTCTTGAATTCTTGAATAATTGAAAGTAGATGATCGCCTTTGATAGATTATGTGTAGATGTTCATGTGTGTGTGGATGATCAAAAATGAGAGGAGAAGGCTTCCTTATATACAAGTCTAGGGAACAAACTTCTATAGAGGCCAACATAGGAGAATTAAATTCCAATTAGGCCTATACCCCTAGAAGTGGACATATATTAAATATCTTTTTAAGAGTCATTACTTCAGATTCTAAAATAGCAGAATTGGAAGCGGGAAATAATTATTTCCATACCCCGACATCCAGAAACATTGGAATTTGAAATTTAGACCCTAGGTTAGGGTCAAGGTCGACCATGACCTAGGTCAGGGTTGAGGTCGACCATGACCTAGGTCAGGGTCGAGGTTGACCTTAACCCTGAGGTCAAGAATCTCAATATTTTAGAGAAGGATGCCAGAAATAGGTAGGAGAGAAGTGTAAAATAGGGCAGAATAGGGGAAAAACTAGATCTAATTAAAAAACCCATTCAAGGAATTTTACATGACCCCAAACCACTTACTCAGAGGGATAAACCAGTCCTAAATGGAATTTCTTCCATTTTTCGATGATACAGGACCATATGACCAAATATTGAATGTAAAGGTTCAATCTTGTATAAAATCATCTTATGAAAACAATCCACTAGGGCATTATTAATGCATTACCATTCCTATGGTTGGAATGGAAGTTATGTATTTTCAAAGAATGTATATGCATAAGTGAAAAACATGCAGATTTGACCAAGCACTACTGGGAGCTTGAGCCAACAACAAATGAACTTGTGATGACTTTCACAATAGGACATATGTTGTTGGGTAAGCTCTCAGTAGTAATTAGGAAAATCTACATGGTCATCACCTGTGCATATACCTTCTCTAATCAAATCTTATATATAGGTGAAGGTTGTATATTTTGTGTGTGTGTGCACACATGTGTGTGGAAGAAAAATCACCTGAGCAAGTGAATCAAGGTATGATGCCCCTCTCATAGACAGGCCTACAATATCTTTGAAACTGATCACTTATCCATCATCAACAAGTGAAGAGGACAAAAGAGATACTAGCCTAAAAAAAGAGGTATATAGAATCTTAGAACAAATACATAGAGAGAAGTGATAAACATGAATATATAGAGCATTCAAAAGAATGATATGTCTAACAAATGTTACAAAGCACCAAGATACTCAATCAAAATACAATAAGGCTACCCTAATAGAGGTTTTATACCTATCAATAAACACATGAAAATATTTTAGTAAATCCCACAAATAGATATAGCTTAAGACCCTTGTGATTTTGAATGAGTTTTCAACTTTTCATTAAATTTTATCTCATAAAATAAAATCTTCACTATAAAATGTGTTTATCTTGCTCCATTAAAGTGGTTACAATTGTACTAATTATATTTTAAACAAGGCTTGTTGGACTGTATACTTTGTAATTACAATATTATAGTAACCACTAATGTAACTATTAAAAGTGCTGATTACAACCAAATCTTCCCATGAACAGTCAACACAAAGTTGATTCTTCTACCTTCAAATGCAAATTAAATGATACAAAAATGACATGCAAGTATAAGAAAATCACAATACTATGTTTGTACTCCATTTTCCAATCAAAACATATTAGTTCAAAGCATTCGAATGTACATAAATAAACACTATACTCATGGGCCAAAAAAGATTGTCTGCAAGAATATTTTTATTTTATTGATTCATAACCATTTACCATGGTATCCACACACCCAAAATCTACATAATTTTCACACTCATGTGGATCTCCTCTAAAAAACCCTCTAC
Organism: Thuja plicata; assembly: GCA_018584345.1. Classification (NCBI taxonomy): domain Eukaryota; kingdom Viridiplantae; phylum Streptophyta; class Pinopsida; order Cupressales; family Cupressaceae; genus Thuja; species Thuja plicata. The sequence goes on from MU224061.1 coordinate 6,799,815, forward strand.
ACTCGATAAAGAATCCAAAACTAACTTTAAACTTCCCTACAACACTCAAAACTGACTGTTACACTAATTTTTGGTTTATACAAGTTTTCAAGTTGACAACTACCATGTCAACTTTGACCATTTCAAACCATGAATTTCTTAGACACCTTGTATAAGTTTTAAAACATTCTAACCCAACCAAAATACTATCTCTAAGGTCATCTAGACCTCATAGTGACCCTTAAGGAATATTTTTCCAATAAGGAACTTGTTGGTGAACAGATTTGTCTTCCCAAAATACCTGCACAAAAATACTCCCAAAACCCAAGGCTGAAAGACAAAACCGCAACACAACAGTTGAGTCACTTGCCACAACTGTGTACAAGTTCTCTCTACTTGTTTTACAAGGCGCAGCTACCTTTGTTTGATTTAAAATGAATTAAACAATGGAAATGTCTTTAACGGGAAGATAAGAAGGAACACTAACATTCACTCATCAGCATGATGCAAATGCGAAAATCATAAATAACAACTTGTAAAATAAACTAAATGCATGACACGAAGATCATTTACATCAATTTTCCCAATTATAAAGGACAAGGAAAGACTCAAAATGGTGTTCTTAGATAAACAAATGCATAGAAATCAAAGTTTGTATGACAATCATTTACATAACCTTAACAAGACTGCAAGTAAAGATAACCAAAACAGCTCAAAGTCTGATTCAATCAGAAAGAAAAAATATTTAAATTCAAAGTTTCAATATTTTCCTTCCTTTCTCCAAATACATAGAAATGACACAGAGTCCATTAATCCCTACAAGAAAATTACATTTGAAAATAAATTTTTTATCTTCTTCCCCTATTACAATATATAAATTAAAACCAGTACTGCTCTCCTCTCCGAGTACAAAGACTTTCGAACCAAAGAAGAACCCCACTTTCTACTTTTTGGGGCATATTTATCTTTCCTCCCCATGAATCTCTTTTTAGTTATTAAAACTAAATCCTTGAAAGATTAATAATTAATTAATCTTTCCTCTATCTTTTATGTCTTTTTCAGTAATTCTAATCTCTGGTATGCTTATCACATTACAATAATATTAACTTAATGTCAAAAATAGGTGGATGTCGTGATTCACCTTGGATGCAAGGATAAGGCGAATTGATATACGACATCCATGACACATTTTGTTTTTATATCCATGCATATTAGTGACTATCTGCATGAGTAATCACAAACTTCCTCGTTTCCATCAGGTTCTGCCAGTTGTTGAAGTTCTGATTATTGATAGGTTCCCAACACATGCATTGTGCCAAACAATTTGGGTATGTTCTCCATGTGGTTTTGACATCATTACTTTGATTAGTATAATCTTCAATTATTTTTTGCATTGACGTTTTGTCACGCATTTGGTATTCACACTTCACCTCCATATGTTCACTTCGGGAAACCCAACGCTCACCGAGAAATTGATGTTTATCAAAGCATCTCTTTCACTTCATAATCGCAGGCTATTCCAAAAATTTTGTATTCAAACTTGATTAGGGGATTGACCATGGTGATTGTGTGAGCATTTTGTCAGGCATATCCTATGCATCAAAGCTTGCAATATTTGGTGGGATTCATCCTTTGATGGTGGCAGGTAGCTCGGTGATGTTGAGTGAGGTGTTTTGATGCATGAAGTCTGCTCAGATCTCAAATCTTCTACAAACATTGTCTCCTTGCATCCAATAGACTCCCACAGTGGATCAGGCATCCCATCCAATGACTTGCATGCTACCCCTGATTCCAAGTTCCACTATGCTAGCTTGAAGACCGAGCAACATGCTTGGACAATCATGAGGCTGACTGGTACAGGTTGAGACTATATGATTGTGCTTGGGATGGTCCACCGCACATCACACTACCAACTCGGCTTGCATACACCCTTATTATTCCACCATTGTTTTGCACATGCACAGCCATCAGGCTGTATGGGTTTCAGCGTGAACCATCATACAGAGAAGACCTTTGGCATCCTGTCAAACAATTTAATAGGATTCCTCTGCATTTCTATATTAACACGAGCCTTGGTTTCTTATTGTTGTCACTACACATGCCCCTCATCATATCTGATGCTATTGGGATTTAGTATTGAAGATGTCCCGATAAGCTAATACAAGTTGTTTGAAACATTTGTTTATCAAGTAGCTATAAGGGTTTAAATGATTAATTCTAGGCCCGTTGCTCATATTGTAGCTCTGTGATTTGGAATATGTCCTTTAGCATTATCATGTGTCTTTTATTAAAATGTAAATGACTTTTGAAGCTCTCGGATTTCCCTTTATAGCCTTGATTCTTTTACTGTGGTTATGACTCCTGAATAGGCCAATATGCTTTGGTGACTTCCATCGGGTCTTCATTGTACCTAATGTAAGTTCATCTTCAAACCCAAGCTAGGCACATTCACTATCCATACTGATGATCCTTCAAGTTACATAACTGTCATACTTGAATTATCTATTGTCAAAAACATAGATGATCAACCATGTGTCTATGCTTAGGTGCTCGACCTTTGGAGGGAAATCACTCATCGTGAACCATTTCTTTTTCAATGTATTATTAATAATTGATTCTTTTGTTTAGTTTGAGCCATTATGTCTAGTCTATGAATCTATATTTATACCCAATCCTGTGGATTGAGGGTGGCTACAACTGGAAATTTTGTCTTCAGGGCACCAAAACTTACTTACAGTGAACCTTGAACCGTTGCTAGTGTCAATAGGCCCTTGTGTAACATGAGTTTCCAAAATGACACAATTCTCATCTATGAATAGCATGACCTCTTAGATCCAAATTTCCACACATTCATATGAGCTCCACCAACCTTTGGATCTGCACCACCAAATTCTAGAACTGCACTTCTTAGAGTGGAACCTTGAAGCTGAACTCTTGAATTGATGAGTCTTTGAACTTTGGTGCCTTGAACCAAACTTTGATCCTTTTGAACTTTGTTGTCACTGAAACTGAATTCCTTAATGAACAACCACCTCTGAAATCAACCAATTTGGACTGATTCTGTACTAGGACTCATAATATGAAACTTCATGTATGAACCATTGAACTTGTTCAATAGGTAAAAAGTGGTTCAGAACCACTTTGTACCATCTGAACCTATTTTCTTGATCTTGAACTATGGCACATGTGTCCTTTGGTTCACTATTATGACAATCAATGTGAACATTTCCTTCATAAAACAAGACTCCATAAAGAATTTTTCAATATGGATCAGGGGACCTGGAAGAGAAACATATGAAAAAGTTATCAAGAGGGACAAGTTTCCAAGTTAAAAAATTGGGGGTTAAAACACCAATTAACATTGGCTCTGACTGGGGATCATGTGCTAAAAAGTGCATGAAGAATACAAAATTTCTAGTCAAAAGACCAGTGCCTTATCCATTGGGCGAATAGAGTCAGTAAGAAAAGGAAAACCAGGAGGTGCTTGCATAAGGGTGGAGGGGAGCAGGGCAAAGCCAACCAGCCTAAACATCTAAACTACCAGCAAGCCTAAAGCTTGAACATTATTCCAACTAGCACTATGCACAATAAAAAGATATTCACAATATATTCATAAGTAGGAAAAACCCCTACCACAATAACCGAAAGAAAGAAGAACTTACACAAAGCCTTTAACTAGTTGGGAGAAATAGGAGCCTTTTCGAAGCAATGGATGGTGCTTCCAAACTGCAGCCCAAAACCACTGCTCTTTGGCAACTTATTGAGTGTTGATCATCAAACTAATAACATGCAGAAATCTACTCACCTAGCACTCCTTTCCAAACAAACAAATCTCATCATAGCATTCTTTATTTTCTAAAGATTTGTCTATAATATCTTCCAAGCCAGACTTACTTTCTAACTGAAAAAGACAATGTTGAGGCACATCTCCATAAACTGAAGTGCATGCTTCATGATCATTGTTAAAAAAAACACTTTCCTTTGCATAATAATTTGCATCGTGGCTAATTTCAGAGAAGGAAGACAATTCATCCAGCATAGGATCAAATCTCATTTTAAAATTTACTTCATCTCTATCAAAAACCAAGCCATTGTTGAACATGTAAAACATTTCATCTCTCCCTACTATCAAATCTGAAAATATTCTCTCTGAGATAAAGGTACAAGATGGATCAATACCTGGATTTTTCATAGGAGCATTCCTTTCTCCAAAGTATGGAAAGAACTGAGGTGCCACTTCTTCTTCACAAGACAAAGTATTTGTCAAAAATTTTAACGTTTCTTGGGGCTGAAATAGTGTGATAGCTTCATCTTCTCCTTGCTCCACATTTGTTTCAGCATTCTCTATTCCTTGAGAGAAGAAATAATCCTTCACACTTGAAGAGGACAGACATATCTGGAATAAAGGATTATCCCTAATAGTGACAATCTCACAGAATCCCACAAGAAGGTATAACATATTAGGCTCACTCCAAGTAACTTGGTCTTCCCTCTCCATAAATTTATTTTTTGTTTTACTTGTTGTGGAATCAATCTGAGAGAACTCATCTAGTTGGAGAGATGACATGAATATTCCCCCAATTTCTTATTCTTTGCTAAGGAGAGTATTATTCAATATTTGTACTAAATTATCCATGGGCTGAAAGATAATCTCAGAAATTCTTTCTTTGGACAGATTTCCAGCCTGAGATGAAACCTTGCCAATTTGTGGTTTCATCTTTTCACCGCTATTAGTTTCATTTTTAGAATGAAAAGATTCTTCTATGTGATGGTCATGGATTCCTTTGTCATCTTCACCCATGGGCTCTTGGATGTTGTTCTGATCATTGAAGACTGAATAGATGTGAGAAATGAAATGAGAGGATATCACTGAGGGATCTTTATCATCAACTGTTAGCTCTTCCTTCAGCCTTGCCACTCTTCTATCCTACTCCTAAAAATCTTTGAGTTTATGGAACCTTGCACAAAGGCTTCTCCACAAAAGGGTGGATGCATGATAATATTCCAAGCTGATGTTATTCCTGACAGCCCGGGAGATACTTTCTTTGAAACTATCCAAGAACTCATGCAACACTTTTTCATCCATCTAATAGATTTCATTGAAAGAGGGATTAGGCCTTGTCTTTTTCATCATCTTTATAACTGGCATGGTCATCAATTGAGTCACCAATCTCCTACACACAGAGATACTTCAAAAATGTCTGAGGAAATAAATGTAACACTAGCCTTCGATTCCTTTCCCCAGTAGAGTCGCCAAAAATCTGTTAGTGAACAAATTTGTCTTTCCAAAATACCTACACAAAAATACTCCAAAAACCCAAGGCTGAAAGACAAAACCGCAACACAACAGTTGAGTCACTTGCCACGACTGTGTACAAGCACTCTCTACTTTTTTTATAAGGCACATCTACCTTTGTTTGATTTACAATGAATTAAACAATGGAAATGTCTTTAACCGGAAGACAAGACAGAACACTAACATTCACTCATCAGCATGATGTGAATGCGAAAATCATAAATACTAACTTGTAAAAGAAACTAAATGCATGGAACTAAGACCATTTACATCAATTTTCCCAATTATAAAGGACAAGGAAAGATTTTAAATGGTGTTCTCAGATAGATGAATGCATAGAAATCAAAGTTTGTATGACAATCATTTACATAACCTTAACAGGACTGCAAGTAAAGATAACCAAAACAACTCAAAGTCTGATTCAATCAGAAAGAAAAAAATATTTAAATTCAAATTTTCAATATTTTCCTTTCTTTCTCCAAATACATAGAAATGACATGGAGTCCATTAATCCCTACAAAAAAATTACATCTGAAAATAAAAATCTTACCTTCTTCCCCTGTTACAATATATAAATTAAAACTAGTATTGCTCTCCTCTCCTAGCGCAAAGACTTTCGGACCAAAGAAGAACCCCACTTTCTACTTTTTGGGGCATATTTATCTTTCCTCCCCATGAATCTCTTTTTAGTTATTAAAACTGAATCTTGGAAAGATTAATAATTAATTAATCTTTCCTCTATCTTTTATGCCTTTTTCAGTAATTCTAATCTCTAGAATCCTTATAACATTACAATAATATTAACTTAATGTCAAAAATAGGTGGATGTCATGATTCACCCTGGATGCAAAGATAAGGCAAACTAATATACGACATCCATGATTCCTATTATTTTTATATCCATTTGTATTAGTGACTATTTGCATGAGTCATCATAAACTTCCTCATTTCCATCGGGTTCTACTAGTTGTTGAAGTTCTGATTATTGATAGGTTTCCAACACATGCATTGCATTGACATCATTACTTTGATCATTATAATCTTCAATTATTTTTTTCATTGACATTTTGTCACGCATTTGGTATTCACACTTCACCTCCATATGTTCACTTGAGGAAACCCAACACTCACCGAGAAATTGATGTTTATCAAAGCATCTCTTTCTCTCCATAACTGTCGGCTGTTCCAAACATTTTGTATTCAAACTTGATTAGGGGATTGACCATGGTGAGAGTGCGAGCATTTTTTCAGGCATATCCTATGCATCAAAGCTTGCAATATTAGGTGGGATTCATCCTTCGATGGTGGTAGACAGCTCGGTGATGTTGAGTGAGGTGTTTTGATGCATTAAGTCCACTAGGATCTCAATTCTTCTACAAACATTGTCTCCTTGCATCCAATAGACTCCCACATTGGATCAGGCATCCCATCCAATGACTTGTATGCTACCCTTGATTCCAAGTTCCACTATGCTGGCTTGAAGACCGAGCAACAAACTTGGATAATCATGAGGCTGACTGGTTCAGGTTGAGACTATATGATCAAGGTTGGGATGGTCCACTACGCATCACACTGCCAACTCGGCTTGCATACACCCTTATTCTTGCACCATTTTTTTGCACATGCACAAGCCATCAGGCTGTATGGGTTTCAGCGTGAACCATCATACAGAGAAGACCTTTGGCATCCTGTCAAATAGTTTACTAGGATTCCTCTACATTCCTATATTAACATGAGCCTTGGTTTCTTCTTGTTGTCACTGCACATGCCCCTCATCATATCCAATGCTATTGGGCTTTAGTATTGAAGATGTCCCAATAAGTTAATATGGGTTGTTTAAACCATTTTTTTATCAAGTAGCTATAAGGGTTTAAATGATTCATTCCAGGCTCATTTCTCATATTTTGGCTCAGCAATTTGGACTATATCCTTTGACATTCTCATGTTTCTTTTATTCAAATGTAAATGACTTTTGAAGCTCTGGAATTTCCCTCTATGGCCTCGATTCTTTTACTGTGGTTGTGACTCCTGAACAGGGCAATATTCTTTGGTGACTTCCATTGTGTCTTCATTGTACCCAATGTAAATTTATCTTCAAACCCAAGCTAGGCACATTCACTATCCATATTGATGATCCTTCAAGTTACATAACTGTCATACTCAGATTATTTGTTGTCAAAAACATAGATTATCAACCATGAGTTTGTGCTTGGGTGCTTGACCTTTGGAGGGAAATCACTCATTGCGACCCATTTCTTTTTCAATGTATTATTAATCATTGATTCTTTTGTTTAGTTTGAGCCATTATGTCCAGTCTATGAATCCATATTTATACCCGACCCTATGGATTGGGGGTGGCTATAACTGGAAATTGTGTCTTTAGGGCACCAAAAATTACTTAAAGTGAACCTTGACCTGTTGCTAGTGTCAACAGGCCCTTGTGTAACATGAGTGTCCAAAATGACACAATTCTCATCTATGAATAGCATGACCTCTTAGATCCAAATTTCCACACATTCATATGAGCTCCACCAACCTTTGGATCTGCACCACCGAATTCTAGAACTGTACTTCTTAGAGTGGAACCTTGAAGCCGAACTCTTGAACTGATGAGTCTCCAAAATTTCATGCCTTGAACCAAAATTTGATCCTTTTGAACTTTTTTTTCACTGAAACTATATTCCTAAATGAACAGTCACCTCTAAAATCAACCAATTTGGACCGATTCTGTACTGGGACTCACAATCTAAAACTTCATCTATGAACCACTGAACTTGTTCAACAGGTAAAAAGTGGTTCAGAACCACTTTGTACCATCTGAACCTAGTTTCTTGCACATGTGTCCTTTGGTTCACTGTTATGACAGTCAATCTGAACATTGCCTTCATAAAACAAGACTCCATAAAGAATTTTTCAATATGGATTAGGGGAGCTGGAAGAGAAACATATGAAAAATTTATCAAGAGGGCCAAGTTTCCAAGTTTGAAAATTGGGGGTTAAAACACCAATTAACAACACTATTACAACATTTTGGCACATTTAGTGCATTTACAACATTTTAATGGATTTCAATAAAATCTATAAGCTGACAAATATATTATGTATATTTGCATTGATAGGTCAGCCCAAAGATCTATGACTCATATTCTCCCTTCTTCACTTACTCTGATGAAAGGATAAGTTGACTCTAAGAATTTAACTAAAAGTTTTTAAATAAAAATTTGTTTGAAATATGTTGAGGCTAGGTGACTGAGAGGGGGGGGGGGGCGTGAATCAGGAACAAATAAAACTTAATCTCTTTAATCCTTTATTAGATTATCTAATCTAATTGCATTCATGTAATGAAAAATAATAAAACATCCATAACACTTGACACAATATTTGGTTACCCAGAAACCTTCCAAATAGAAAGTAAAACTGGGGTGGGGATGGTACCCACAAGATTTATTACTACAGTATAAATTTATCCTGTTAAAGCTTATAATTTAACACTTCTGATGGCCTATCCTATTAGGAGAAATAAGGACTATTTGGTCCACCTTGTGAAAGGATTTAGTACAATACAATTAAGTATGCAACTCTATTAGGAGATTTGTAAAGGACTGTTAAGTCCACCTTGTTAGAGGATTTTGCTGATGCACCTATTAGGATGAACCAGTAGATGATCTACTATGCAAATCTGATTTTCTTAATAAGATCCAATAATATAAAACTAATCACTTGAATTTGATGGATGAGTCTTTTCTATTCCTTATACTTTTGTAGCCTCTTAAACAATCTGCCACTTCATATTCACATACACACTTTTTACACATATGTTTGGATAAACAAAATACCTTGTATTTATACCTTATCCAAATCAAATACTTCTGTAAGTTAGCATCCATAAGATAAATTAATATCATACAATATAAGCTAAGTCAACCCAAAACTATTACTCGGGTCCAGTAGTCCACTCGAGCAATATACTGGCACTCGGGCAATATGTTGTCACTCAGGTAATATAGTAAAATTTGGCACTCAGGCTACATTTTGTACTCGGGTCATATTGACCACTCGAGTAATAATAATTACCACTATGTGCTTGGTTGACGCTTCCACTACTTAGGTTACAATGTATCTTCTTAGGTTGCACTACTGGCTCGGTCAACTCTATGATGACTAAGTTTTTTGGCACTAATTGAGAACATATCTTTCCATAAGGTCATCAATGTCCCCCTTTGGCATTAGTGACCAAAAAACACTTATGATTTTTAAAAATTGCTTAAACTTCTGAGTCAAAACTCCCCCTTACCATATGCTTGGGTACTTTCTCGGGGTTTGACAATAGATCTGTGACTCGGTTACAACTGACTGTGCTTTTGATTTTTCAAAATTTTTTTTGTAACATTTCTATTATATATGTCTTCTTCTATTCTCTTCTCTACATGTATTTCCTTATATGTTTTTATATATCTCTTCTTCTCTTCTCTTCTGTACATGTATTTCCTTATATGTATATACAATAAATTTTCCCCTTTTTTTTTGACACAAATGCCAAAAATATATATCTATATGGTAATACCAAAGTAGGAGAGGAAATCACTATGTACCTTCAAAATCTGAGACAAATTATTGTCCCAATTATCCTGCAACACCTTCACAATGTGCAACTCTATCTGTTTCTCTACTGATAGCTCCATCATAAGCTCAAAAAATGAAAAGTTATTGTCATGTATGAGTGTCTTGGCATGAGATATATGATTCTGCATTACATCCATGTGTGGAAGGAGTTGGATCTGCATAGCTGTAAGAGATTCCCTTGTCCTTGTTTCTTCCCTTAGTAATTCATCCTGCATGTCTATCAGATACTTAATCTTCACAAAGTATGATGAACTCAAACTTGGGTTAAGTAGCAACTAGTTTGCACTTTCCTTTAAATCTATATCTATCTTTTTCAACTTAGTCTTGATTTTCATGGTAAATTTGGAAGTATCACTCAACTTTACAAATAAAGAAGAAACATTATTAATAGTAGTTTCTAGAGAGTTAATAAGAGATTTTAGCTTTACTTGATCAATTGCAATTTTACTTGCAACATTCTCTAGAACTTTGTCCTCAAACTTCCTTTCTACCTTGTGTAGTAGTTTTTCTTGACCACTTGAATATTTATTGAACTTTTGGAATATGTCTACAATTTGATCCATAATAGAATAATTCTCATTTACTTCTACTTCTAGTGCATCTAGGAATATAGCTTTTATGTCCTCTAGCACTCCATTTCTCTTCTTTTCCTTCTTGGAGCTTTTGTTGTGCAACTATTTTCTTCCATAGCTCCCCTAGTATATCCATTTGCACTACTATCAAGTTGGATAGATCCTAATTTGGAATCACAATATCTTTCTCAAGATCAATATCATTAGTATTTGTTTCCTTCCCTTTTCCACTATCCTTGGGATTGGGTGAAGGAACAATTTCCTTACCTTTTCCACTATCATCCTTATCCTTTCAGTCCTCAGTTATCTCCTCAGTATTCATTTGGAATAGGTCATTTACACTCTTTGCACCAATTGAAGGGTCTATATCAACTATAGCATCAATGCTTACTGAAGAAACATTCATAGTTACCTTCCATGACTTGGTTAGGCTTGGCTCAGTAGTAGGTGGAGCCTAATGCTCAGTTCCTACTAGTCCAGATGGAGATTTAGTAGACATATCCTTTCTTAGAGATAGGATGATCTGTATAGGTGATTGGGGTAGGGATCCTCTACTACTATCTATTATGTGTTGGATGATTCAATAGTTTCTACCTTAGGTAAATCTACATCATCTTCAATAGTTTCTTGTTCAATATCTGAAAGATCCTGAACCTTGGAGTGTGATTGTTTTCATATTTGGTCATGGCCTCTTTAACTTATTTATTTGTCATAGTAGGCATGACTTGAATCAAGGTCTGTTCTCTAATATCCTTTTTTGTTCAGACTGCATTCCTCTAGGGAAAGTTTTTTCCTTGAATAGGTCTTTAGTCAAATGACTCTTCAATTCAGATGGATCATACTTCCATCTTATCATTTTCTCTATAACTACTTCCTCAATTTGCTTCTATTCATCCTTAGTTCTTGAAGCATATTTCAATGATTTTAGAGAACTCATACCACTACCTTCTCTTAGTTCTTCAATTTTCTTCTCAAAGGTAGGTGGGGGTTTATTGAATATGACTATATCTTCTTCTTCATATTCCTTGGGCAATATAAGTTTCCTTCTAGATCTTCTTTTAGTGATGATAGGGGTAGAGATCTTTGATTTCTTCTTGGGGGTTATCTTCTTCTTCTTCTTAGGAGGTTCAGTTTCTATCTCTTCCTCTTCCTTTTCAGGTTCATCATCTTCTATCTTAACCTCATCTTCTTTGCTTTTAGAGATAGAAGGAGAGTTTGAAGTCATCCCACACTCCTTTCCAAACTTCTCTAACCTCCTCTTTCCTCTTTTCAAAATCTTAGGAATCTCAATCTCTAATGAAATTTTTCTCTTGAATTATTCATAGGTACCAAAGTATGGTTCTTTTGGGTCAACAAGATCATTCAAAAGAGCCTCAATGATATCCTTGGTCTCATCTATGTTAACCTCTTATGCAAGAGGTTTCACCCATGCAACCCTAGGTTTTAATGCCTGAATGTATACTTTATCATAGTCAACTAGGAAACAAACATCATCTTTGTAGTCTTCAACCAATTGTTTAGGAATTCTATACCTATTCTAGATCTTCTATCTGAACTCCTCAAAATATGCATCCATGATGCTCTCAAAATTGTCTCCTAATTCTGCTATGAAATCATTTATCTAATAAACTATGGGTCTGTCCTTCTTCCAAATAACTATGCCTTTGGAAGGGAAAAATTTTTGAATATAAAAGAATATGCAGACTAGAAGTGAAAAAAACTTACATGGATTGGTCTTTGATGCCTGGATGTTTTCCATGTTCTTTCTGAATTAGATGAGATGCAACTCAGCAAGGTCAAATGAGAGGTTTTTCTTGACCACCTTGTATGCCAAGTCCACAACCTCACATGGTACGCTATTTGGTTGGCTAGAACTATAGATTTTGTGTGCAATTACATGAATCCCAAACTTCAATTCCATGTCTGTAACTCCATTTAATATCATGCCTCTTCTGTCCCACTCTGTAAGAGTCTTCTTAGTTAGGTCATCCCGTGGTAGGGTTTTGGTAGCTTTAGACTTGTCCAGCATGGGATACCCTGTAACACGGTGTACCATTGTCTTGGTAATCTTCATTGGTTGCTCCAGCCATAGATGCATGTCGTGAACATGGCTCAGAAAAAATCTAATCCACTTAATCTGAAAATTCTATGGTATATGCATGATATGAGTCAAACCCTTGACTTCTAGGTGTTTATGTTCTGGATTCACATTCCTAACTTCATAGATTTTCTCATATGCTTTATTCATTTCCAATGTCCCCAGATGTTGAATTGTGCAATGATAGAAGGCTCAGATGTTGTTGATCAACATTACCGTCGGAGGAATTAGGGAATGAGCTCCCATCAGATCTATCTCCTTTGCAATCGTTGGATGAAGCTTAATCTTTGGAGGTTCATAGATAACATTCCTCACCAACATCTTAGATCCTTTCTTAACCTTGCTGTTGGATGTAGATGCCATTATGCTCAGAGGTTTGATAAAAAATTGCAACTTAAAGCTTTTGAACACAAATTTGCTCAAAATTTCTTAAGGCTCTAAATAGATCTGCAAACTCAAAAATTTGTAAACACTAACCTTTCCAATTCATCTTTTATAAGATTTTTTACCATTGAGTTTTTGTTAAATGCTCTGTACATGGTAGTTGGCATAGCTCAGAATGAAGCTCAAAGGAAACTAACTTCTGCATCCACAAAACCATACAACCCGACTTAACTTGGTTAAGCCTATGTAACTCAGATTTTACTGAGATCCTGACTTGGTTAAAACTATAATGTGTCCTAGTGCATCAATATCCTAATTTGGAATTGCTAGCATTTCTAGAACTGATGTAGGATGGCTTGTATGCATAGTTCCAGTAGTCTCCTTGCATATTTATCCGAAGATGGTAGATCCACCCAACTCACTACTTTGGGTGTCATTCAATCCTTCATTTTTTTGATCTGAATTATTAGGAGATTTCCTTACCTATTGCTGACTCATTTGAGTTCTAATTTCAGATTTTTTTTCTTTTCCTTTCTCAAAACTAGTATCCACTTTTTCTCTGTTCATGCAGTTCTTGCTTAGATGACTGAGTTGTTTACATACATAACATCTCTTAGTAGGATACCTTTTTCTGAGGTGATTCTTTACACAATTTGCACCAATATTCCCATATTCACCACATTGACAACATCTTCTCCATGTGTTGTAATCCCAACCAAAAATTTCTTTAGCTATTTTTTCTGTAGGGTTCTATTTCTTAGTTCTGCACTCGGAAGATTTGTGACCTTGTTTGTTACAATTGAAACATTTTCCTTAAAACTTAGGTTTCTCAGTGCATTCACTTTCCCTATTTCCATATTTGTTGCATCTATATCATTTACCATTAAACTTTGATTTTCCATTTCTCTAACACTTATTTTATGTGTGCCCTAACTTGCCACAATTATTACAAGTAGGTTTTCTATTCTTTTGAGTTCCTTGCTGTGAGGATTCACCTTGTTCAGTATAACCTAATCCAATTTGTCCATGATGTCTGAGTTGAGTCTTCTCTATCAAATGATCTATTCTTACCTGTTAATTCATCATACTCTCATTTGTTTTCTTTTAAGTATTGAGATCATTCAACAATCTTTCATTTTCTGTCCTCAGATTGATAACTTCTTGATTTACATTATTGATTTGATTTATCATATCTACTTGCTGAAGTGACAAATGATGGATTTCATTTTATTTTTATTCTAATCTTGTAATCAAGAATATTTTATCTTCTTATGCCATTTCTCTATCATTTTCTACTTGATTCTTTTGTTCCATGACTTCATATTCTGACTGAATGAATTTCTTCTTCTCTTTTCAACTTTCTAACTTCTTCATGTAAATTGAGATTCTTTCCAAGTAGGTCTTCAATTGCTGCATCTTCATCTTCAAAACTTCTTTCTTTTCATAATTCTTCAATTATTTATTCTATGTAACTTTTGTTGTTCATCTGTACTGCTAAATATTTTCTTCTTTTTAGGGAAAGAGAGAGTTGTTCCTTGAGTTTTCTGATCTAATCCATGGCCACTTGTAGATCTTTCTTTTCATTTTCAATGGATTTCTCTAGTCTATATATTTCCATTGCCTCTGATCTTTTCTCAAGCTGTTAAACTTGTATTAAGAGAACCTTTAGCTTTGATACCAATTGTTGGCAATATGTTGAGGCTAGGTGTCTAAGAGGGTTGGGGGGGGGGGGCTGAATCAAGAACCAATAAAACCCAATCTCTTTAATCCTTTATTAGATTATCTAATCTGATTGCATGCATGAAATGAAAAGCAATAAAACATCCACAACACTTGACATAATATTTGGTTACCCAGAAAACTTCCAAATAGAAAGTAAAACTGGGGTGGGGATGGTACCCACAAGATTTATTATTGCAGTATAAATTTAGCCTATTAAAGCTTACAATTGACCACTTCTGATGGTCCTCCCTATTAGCAGGAATAAGGACTCTTAGGTCCACCTTGTGAAAGGATTTAGTACAATACAATTAAGTATGAAACTCTGTTAGGAGATTTGTAAAGGACTATTAAGTCCACCTTGTTAGAGGATTTTGTTGATGCACCTATTAGGATGAACCCGTAGATGATCTTCTATGCAACTCTAATTTACTGAATAAGATCCAATGATATAAAACTAATCACCTGATTGTGATGGACGAGTCTCTGATGCTCCTTATACTATTGTAGCCTCTTAAACAATCTGCCACTTCATATTTGCATACACACTTTTTACACATATGTTTGGATAAACAAAATAACTTATATTTATACCTTATCCAAATCAAATACTTCTATAATTTGACTTCCATAAGATAAATTAATATCAAATAATATAAGCTAATTCAGCCCAAAATGATTACTCAGGTCCAGTAGTCCACTCAGGCAATATACCGACACTCAGGCAATATGCTATCACTGGTACAACATGGTAAACTATGGCACTCAGGCTACATTGTGTACTCGGGTCATATTGACCACTCAGGTAATATTGATAACCATTGTTTTCTCGATCGACACTGCCATTGCTCAGGTTACAATGTAACTTCTTAGGTTGCATTGTTGGCTCGGTCAACTCTGTGATGACTAAGTGTTTTGGTAGTAATTGACAACATGTCTTTCCATTAGGTCATCAATATGGTATAACAAAAAGGAAACATAACTTTCAAGTAGGCAACTCACTCTATTCTGTGAAACATATATGTCCCAACATTCTAAAACTTGGCCAAAGGTTCCTATATAAGGTACCACAAAAACAAATCAAGCCAAGTTCTAAATACCAAAAAGCCAAGGAATTTCTAAGCACACAGACCTAGTTATATATTGACATGAAAAAAATGTTATAGATTTACCATGGATTTGGAGTTGTTTATTAAGAGGCACAATGCAAATTTCCATTTATATGTGATATGTTTTCATGCCTTGCATCTCTATATTACTAATATAGACTATATATCTCATTCCACTTCATTACCCTAACTATTTCTATAATAAGTTTATAACCCACAATTAAAGTGTAGATAACATTAAGGATTTAGAAGATCCATACTAACCTAACGAACATACATGTAGAAAATAGAAAGCAACCCCTCTTATTGAAATAAATTTTTGCTTCCATGAATAATTTGATATTAAGACTATCAAAAAATAGTTACATATAAATTAAGGAAAAAAATCACATATATTGACACAATGGAACCTTGATGTGATTATAAAACATATTAATGTGACACTAGATTGAATCCTAAATTGAATACAACATGGAATAGGAAGACCTAAGTAAACCATTCACACATCTTATCTTCAACAATTCTTCTTTCCAAGTAAAGGAAAATAATATTGACCCAAATTGCAATATACCAAAGCCTCATTGTATTCATAATTGGAGAGTATACAATTTTCTAATCTATATAGAAAAAACCAATCTAAAAAATAATCAGACCATCAAATTTAGATCGGTGGATAAATTAAAATTAGAATTGATTTAAACCATTCATATACTTCCTAAAATCACACCTATAGAAACCAACCTAATGTTTAGAAAACAATGATATAAAATCACACCTAGAGAAACCAACCTAATGTTAAAAAAATAATAATATCAATTTAGAACTTCTTTCCTTAAATTTATATTTATCTCCTACTCTAAATGAAATTATAAATATGATTTTAAAATATAATGTTTCTAGATAAATTCATTAAAATTATATTTAATTTTATATGTAGCAATGAAAATTTTATTTGGTTCAGTAATATGTTTTTCTATTTATATTTTCTTACAAAAAAAATGCATTTTACATGCTCAATCTATGATTTTTCTAATACCCTCTGATTGTAACTTCTTTCAATTCATGTAAATATTTTGTTTCTTGCATTGTACTGATGAAATTATGGCAAGACATGTTGTCAATTAGTGCCAAAACACTTAGTCATCACAGAGTTGACTGAGCCAGCAATGCAACCCAAGCAGTTACAGTGTAACCCAAATAGTGACACTATCGACCGAGTAGTAAGTGGTAATCAGTATTACCCGAGTGATTAATATGACCTAAGTACATAGTGTAGCCTGAGTGCCAAAGTTTACTATGTTTCTCGAGTGACAACATATTTCCCGAGTGCCATTATATCACCCGAGTGGACTACTAGACCTGAGTAACATTTTTGGGCCAACTTAGCTTATATTGCTTGATATTAATTTATCTTATGGAAGCCGACTTACAGAAGTATTTGATTTGGATAAGGTATAAATATAAGGTATTTTTTTATCCAAATGTGGGTGAAACAAGTGTATATGCGAATATAAAGTGGCAAAGTGATTAAGAGGCTACAATAGTATAAGGAACAACAGAGTCTCATCCATCATAGTCTTTTTATATCATTGGATCTTATTCAGAAAATTAGAGTTGCATAGAAGATCATCTACTGGCTCATCCTAATAGGTGCATCAACAAAATCCTCTAGTAAGGTGGAATTAACAGTCCTTTACAAATCTCCTAACAGAGTTGCATAGTTAATTGTATTGTACTAAATCCTTTCACAAGGTGGACCTAATAGTCCTTATTTCTCCTAACAGGGCAGGCCATGAGAAGTGGTCAATTGTAAGCTTTAACAAGATAAATTTATATTGCAGTAATAAATCTTGTGGGTACCATCCCCACCCCAATTTTAATTTCTATTTGGAAGGTTTCTGGGTAACCAAATATTGTGTCAATTGTTGTGGATGTTTATTAGTTTTCTATTTCATGCATGCAATCAGATTAGATTTTCTAATAAAGGATTAAAGAGATTAAGTTTTATTGGTTCCTGATTCACCCCTGGTCTGAGTCACCTAGCCTCAACATATTTCCAACAATTGGTATCAGAGCTAAAGGTTCTCTTAATAGAAGTTTAACGGCTTGAGAAAAGATTAGAGACAATGGAAATATAAAGACTAGAGAAAGCCATTGAAAATGAAAAGATAGATCTACAAGTGGCCATGGACCAAATCAGAAAACTCAAGGAGTAGCTCTCTCTTTCCCTAAAAAGAAGAAAAGATTTAGCAGTGCAGATGAATTATAAAAGCTACATATAAGAAAGAATTAAAGACTTATGCAAATAAAGAAGTTTCAAAGAAGAAGATGCAACAATTGAAGACCTACTTGCAAAGAATCTTAATTTACATGAAGAAGCTAGAAAGTTGAAAAGAGAACAAGAAATTCATTCAGTCAGAATATGTGAAGTCATGGAACAAAAGAATCAAACAGAAAATGACAGAGAAATGGCACAAGAAGATAAAAGATTTCTAAGTACAAGATTAGAAGAAAAATAAAATGAAATCCATAATTTGTCACTTCAGCAAGCAGATATGATAAATCATCTCAATAATGTAAATCAAGAAGTTATCAATCCGAGGAAAAAAAATGGAAGACTATAGAATGATCTCAATACTGAAAAACAAACCAATAAGAGTATGATGAATTCACATGTAAGTTTGGATCAGTTGACAGAGAAAACTCAACTCAAACATCATGGACAGATTGGATTAGGTTATACTGAACAAGGTGAATCCTCACAAGGAGGAATTCAAAAGAATAGAAAATCTACTTGTAATCATTGTGGAAAGTTAGGGCACATAGAAAATAAGTGATGTAGAGGCTAGTGGTCTTCAATCAATCTTCATAGGAAACTTCCAAATTCCTCCTTTGTGTTGTAGCAACACTCATTGTCTTCCTCATAAATGGATCAACCCAAGCACCCAACCCTCTCTCAAGACCTATTAATGGTCATTCCTACTTCAATGTCTACAAAATCTTCCACTAGAATCCACATACTAAATATAATCCCATCATCACTGATCATTCAAACTTTGGTCCTCTTTCATTGACTTATAAATGTCCTCATACAATCCTTCAACACACCCTTCTAGAGACTCTTGACTTGAATCTTATTCCTTGTTTGTGGATCCCCCTACACCCTATAAAAATGGAGAAAAATTTGAAAAACCCCAAAGACTCCCAAGGCTCTATTCACTATCCCTTTTCCCAACATTCCATCACCCATTAACCACTCTTGACAAAAACCAAAACAAATTACCTTCTTACTGTCTTTTTTCGACATACCCATACTCAGAGATGCATAAATTTTTAACAAACTATTATTTTTAAAATCCCTCCAGTGAGGATGTGGAATATTAGTTCCCTAAAACATATCTGAATTGCAGAAAGATCCAACGGTTCAATTATGATTTATTTCCCCCGTACTGGGACTGTATTTCTGAGACAGTCATACCCTTCTTCCTGTGACTGTACAGTCATACTTATGGCTTCAAATCATGTGCAAAACTTTGCATGAGACCTTGAAACCCCATGGGACAGTTAGTGTACACCATCTCCTTCATCCCTATCCAAGAGAGGAGGTTATTCATGCGTAAAAGTAAAAGGAATCACATTTTGTAGGTTCAGTGCTTTCCCTAACGAGGGTTGAACCAGTTTTAATCAAATGAAGATAAATTTTTCTATACTCAATCAAATGAACTCCTTCCAAGCCCAAATTACACTAGATTCATAGTATTAACATTTCCAAATAGAAAATTTTCAAAAGACATCCATTAATCCCACTGTATTTGTATTCAAAGTTGAATGTTGCAGAAAAAAAAGATGAAAATACATAACTCAAATACTTTTATTTGGATTCACTCTCCAAAATCCTTACCACTCCTCTTTGTTTTGATATTAAGATACATAAATAGACAGGGAACCATCTGTTCCAACTAACCAACCACTTAACTACCCTATGAACCACCCTCAACTACCTAGAAACCAACCAAAACTCCTTAAGAGTTGGTCTAAAATATATGTTTTGGGGTTGTCAAGTTGATAACTATGTTGTCAAATTGACAATTTCCTTCATTACATTCATAATATGATCTTTTAATGACCATAAAAAACATTTCATTATTAAACCCTTTAAATTACCCATCAATCCCACAATTATCCATTATAGGCTATTATTTGCCCACCTTGGCAATTACATCTATATTATTATTTGACTTTTCAATTACATTCAAATGGCTTGAAGAGCCATGTTACATCCTTTAAATAACCTTGTAGGTATCCTCTAGTTTCTTTCCTTCATAAATTCCTCCTTAGGTCTTGATAGTGACCCTAGGTGCTCCTGCACCAATAAGTGTTGGAGAAATGGAAAAGCAAAGTTTAATGGTAAATGCTACATATGCAACAAACATGGACATAGGGAAAGTGAATGCACTGAGAAACCTAAGTTTGAAGGAAAATGTTTCAATTGTAAAAAACAAGGTCACAAATCTTCCAAGTGCAAAACTAAGAAATGGAACCCTGCTGAACAACTAGCTAAAGAAATTTTTGGTTGGGATTACAACACATGGAGTAGATGTTGTCACTGTGGTGAATATGGGCATATTGGTGCAAATTGTGCAAAGACTCACCTTAGAGAAAGGAATCCTACTAAGAGATGTTATGTGTGTAAACAACTTAGTCATCTAAGAAAGAATTGTATGAACAGAGAAAAGGTAGATACTAGTTTTGACAAAGGCAAAGAATTTTTTTTTGAAATCAGAACTTAGATGAGTCAACAATGACTAAGGAAATCTCCTAAGAGTTGATCAAAACAATGAAGGATTGAATGACACCCAAAGTAGTGAGTTGGGTGGATCTACCATATTTGAATAAATATGCAAGGAGACAAATGGAACTATGCATACAAGCCATCCTACATCAGTTCTAGACATGCTAGAAAGTCAAAATAAGCATATTGATGCACTAGGACACATTATAGTTTTAACCAAGTTAGGATCTTAGTAACAAACGAGTTACACAGGCTTAACCGAGTTAAGTTGGGTTGTATTTTTTTGAGGATGCAGAAGTTAGTTTTTTCCAAGCTTCATTCTGAGTTATGCCAACTACCATGTATAGAGCATTTAATGAAAACGCAATGGTAAACTCTCTTATAAAAGATGAATTGGAAAGGTTATTGTTTATAAAGTTTTTAGTTTGCAGAGAAATTTAGAGCCTTAAGCAATTCAGAGTGAATTTATGTTTGAAAGCTTTAAGTTGCAATTTTTTATCAAACCTCCGAGCATTATGGCGTCTACATCCAGCAGTAAGGTTAAGAAAGGACCTGAGATGTTGGTGAGGAATTCTATCTATGAACCTCCAAACTATTAAGCTTCATCTAGCAATTGCAGATGAGATAATCTGATGGGATCTCATTCCCTAATTCCTCTGAAGGTACTATTGATCAATGACATTCGAGCCTTCTATCATTATACAATTCAATAGTTAGGGACATTGGAAATGAATAAAGCATATGAGAAACTCTGTGAAGCTGGGAATCTTAAGCAAAAACATAAACATCTTGAAGTCAAGGGTTTGACTCATATCATGCATATGCCACAGAACTTTCAAATTAAGTGGATTATGTTTGTTCTGAGCTGTGTTCATGACATGCATCTATGGCTGGAGAAACCAATGAAGATTACCAAGACAATGGTACACCTTGTTACATGGTATCCTATGCTTGACAATTTTAAAGCTACCAAAACCCTACCTTGGGATGACCTAACTAAGAAGACTCTTTTTGAGTGGGACGGAAGAGGCATGAGATTAAATTGAGTTATAGACATGGAATTAAAGTTTGGGATTCATGTAATTGCACACAAAATCTAAAGTTCTAGCCAACCAAACAGTGTACCATGTGAGGCTCTAGACTTGGCATACAAAGTGGTCAAGAATAACCTTTCATTTGACCTTTTTGAGTTGTAGCTCATCCAATTGAGACAAAACATGGAAAGAATTCGAGCATAAAAGACCAATCCATGTAAGTTTGGTTCACTTCTAGCCTACATATTCTTTTATATTTAGAAGTTTTTCCCTTCCAAAGGCATAGTTGTTGGGAAGAAGGACAGACCCATATTTTATCAGATAAATGATTTCATAGTAGACTTATGAGACAATTTTGAGAGCATCATGGATGCATATTTTGAGGAATTCAGATAGAAGATGCATAATAGATATAGAATTCCTAAACAATTGGTAGAAGACTACAAAGATGATGTTTGCTTCCTAGTTGACTATGATAAAGTATACATTCAGGGAGTCAAACCTAGGGTTGCATGGGTGAAACCTCTTGCATATGAGGTTAACACAAATGGCACCAAAGACATCATTGAGGCTCTTGTGAATTAGGTTGTTGACCCCAAAGAACCATACTTTGGTACCTATTAAGAAGACAAGAGCATAATTTCTTTGTAAATTGAGATTCCTAAGATCTTTAAAAGAGGAAAGAAGAGGTTAGAGAAGTTTGGAAAGAAGTATGGAAAGACTTCATACTCCCCTCCTTCTATCGCTGAAAGAAAAGAAGATGAAGTTAAGATAGAAGATGATGAACCTGAAAGGGAAGAGGAAGAGATAGAAGAAAAACCTCCTAAGAAGAAGAATAAGGTAGCCCCAAAGAAGAATACAAAGATCTCTACTCCTGTCATCACTACAAGAAGATATAGAAGGAAACTCATATTGCCTAAGGAAGATGAAGAAGAAGATATAGTCATATTAAGGAATTTCCCACCTACCTTTTAGAAGAAAATTAAAGAAGTAAGAGAAGGTAGTGGTATGAGTCCTCTAAATTCATTGAAATATGCTTCCAAAACTAAGGATGAAGAGAAGTAGATTGAGGAAGCAGTTGTAGATAAAATTTCAAGATGGAAGTATGATCCATCTGAATTGAAGAGTCATATGACTGAAGAACTATTCAAGGAAATATTTGTTCCCTGGAGAAATGCAGTTCAAATAGAAAAGGATATTAGAGAACATACCTTGAGTAAAGTCATGCCTACTATGACAAATAGATAGGTAAAAGAGGCCATGACCAAATATGAAAACACTCTAAGGTTCATGACCTTTCAGATATTGAACAAGAAAATAGAGGATGTTGTGTAGGCCGCAACAAAGATATGGAGAACAATATTTGAAATAAAGGAAGATGATAAGGAAGGGGTACCAAGTACTGAACCCAAGGTAAACACCAATGATGTTGAATTACCTGAGGTGGAAACTATTGAAGAATCCAACGCAGAAAATATAGAAGTAGAAGTGATGGCATCCCTTCTCTAATCACCTATACAAAACATCCTATCTTTGGGCAAGGATAAATCTACAGAATCTACATCTGGACTAGTAGGAACCAAGAATTAGGCTCCACCTACTACTAAGCTAAGACTAACTGAGTCACATAAGGAAACTATGAATATTTCTTTAGTGAGAATTGATACTATAGTTGGTGCAGCAAAAGGTAATGATCCACAGGATACTAAAGTCAAGGATGATAGTGGAAAAGGTAAGGAAATTGTTCCTTCACCCAATCCCAAGTTCAAAGGAAAAGGGAAGGGAATAGATACTGATGGTATTGATCTTGAGGAAGATATTGTGATACCAAATTGGGATCTTTCCAACTTGATAGTAGAGTAGATGGATATACTAGGGGAGCTATAAAAGAAAAGAGCTATACAAAAAAAGCTCCAAGTAGAAAATAAGAGAAACAGAGTGCTAGAGGACATAAAAGGTATATTATTAGATGCTGTAGAAATAGAAGTTGATGAGAATGACTCTATTTTGGATCAAATTGTCAATATAGTTCACAAGTTCAATAAGGATTTAAGTGGTCAAGAGAAACTACTACAGAAGGCAGAAAGGAAGTTTGAGAATAAAGTTCTACATAATGTTGTTAGAATAGTCCCAAAGGATAACTGAGAGGGGGGGGTGAATCAATTACTAGCTTATTTGATTCTTTAACCTTATTAACTCTATAATATAATAAATAAAATGCACATTCAAATAACACAATAGATAACAACACAATTTGGCTAGGGGGAAACCAAATGGTAAAAACCCCGGTGGGAATTAGTACCCACAATGAACTATACTTGTTTATAGTAATCCCTATTAGAAGATATTTCAACCCTATTAGGAGTTGTAATTTACAATGCAATAAGTATATTGACCTAGTTAAGGGTCGGACCCTGTTAGGAGTCTTTTACAAATAAGCCTGTTAGGGGTGGTGGACTCACTATCCAAAAGCTCACTGCTTAATGGTGAAGGCCGCAACCTTCTGTAGAACAGATATGCACTATATCTGATGATGAAATATAGATTAGACCCACTGTCTTGATTAGTTCCAATGTATTTTAATCTTCCATTGCTTCTTCACATAGACCCTTGATGAATGAAACACAACTGATATTCTGCTCTTTACATTTTCTGTCTCTTTTCATATCATTCACACTTAGTGTATCACAAATGACTTGCTATAAGTATCTTCCTCAAAGTATGATATCATAGGACCTGTTAGAAAACTCTTCATAACATCCTTGTCAGCTTTACTAATCACACAAGCATAATTACAACCACGCAAATATAAACTGAATAGACGCGACGCTTCACTAAGTCGGCCTCACCAAATTAACTCTAACTTTGCAATCTTCTTGAAACACATTTGGCACCTTTAGATAACTGTCTTCAACTCATAAATAATCATGAATATACACACGCATATCCTGAAGATAGGCACAACTCAAGAACCAATGCAAATACATCGACTCTGTGTAGATACACTCCATAAACTGTAACTGCTACTAACAGAATTACACAACACAACTGAAACTTCATATCTGAGTCTGCGTATATGAACATAACATACTAAACATGTCTACAACCTGAATATATCCATGTAAGGCTTGATATCATCATTTTGATAAGTACATACAGAATCACTACTATATATTATATGTTGTCATCAATGACAAACATACAATCAACTAGTTGCCAGAAGTAAATCTCCAACAATCTCCCCCTTTGACATTGATGGAAACATATGATATTAAAAAACATCTTCAACACATGGTGTCTTCTTTCTTTTACAATCTTCTCAATATCCTCATCAAATATTCCTCTACACTGCTTCAGTTCTTCTGACTATTTTTATACTCCCCCAGAGTATATGCTCCCCCTTACTATATACTCCCCCTTTGACATCAATGGAAAAGGGTGCCATAAGAAATTAGGCACAGGTACTACTCCAGAAGTAGAGTATTCAACCATTCATCAGTCACTATGGACTGATGTTCTTTCTGCTTTATCTAATCAGACTCAGGAGAGGGAATTACTCCCAACTTCTCCCTGAGATACTCAAAAGTATCTTTTAATAAAGGCTTTGTGAAAATATTTGCCAGCTATTCTTTGGTGCTCACATAATCCAATTTGACTTCATTATCTGCAAATTTTTCTCTAAGAAAATGGTATTTGATCTCAATGTGCTTTGTCTTTGCATGCATCAAATGATTCTTGGACATGTTGATAGTGCTGGTGTTATCACAGTGAATAACAATAGGATAATCAACCTGTATTCCAAAATCTTTAACCATCTGCTTGATCCAAACCATTGTTGAACAATTCAATGCTGTTGCAACATTTTCAACTTCTACTATCGACTGAGAAATACAATTTTGCTTCTTGCTTACCCAAGAAACCAACCTATCTCCAAGAAATACTACTCCTCCAGAAGTACTTTTCCTGTCATCAATGCAACATACCCAATCTGCATCTGTATACACATGAAGTTGTACATTCTTTGATTTAGGATACTATAAACCATAGTCTATAGTTCCCTTTAGATATCTAAATATCCTTTTGATTGCCATTAGGTGATTCTATTTTGGTTCAGCTGCAAATCTCCCAACAATGCCAACTGCATTAGATATGTCTGGTCTAGATTGAGTAAGATATATAAGTTTTCCAATAATAGATTTGTACAATGTCTTGCCAACTACTTCAAAATCATCTTCTTTAGAAAGCTTGCTTCCTATTATCATGGGAGTGCACACTGGTTTACAGTCTTCCATCTTGAAAGTCTTCAATATTTCCTTCACATATTTGGACTGATAAATGAATATTCCTTTATCTGTCTGTTTTACATTCAATCCCAAAAAGTATTTTATAGGACCAATCATGCTCATCTCAAATTCATTCTGCATTTCTTTTGCAAATTCTGCACTAAGCTTGTCATTTCCTC
>MU224061.1:6826069-6846220 GCA_018584345.1 Thuja plicata
TGTCTAGTTTATCTGATAGATTAAATCCTTCAGGCTATTCTATGTAGACTTCTTCCTTCAAGTCACCATTCAGAAAGGCTGATTTAACATCCATTTGATATACTTTAAAATCCTTGAATGTTGCATATGCCAATAATAACTTAATGGCTTTTAGTCTGCTCATAGGGGAAAATGTGTCAGTATAATCTATCCTTTCCCTTTGTGCATATCCTTTACACACTAGTCTTGCTTTTTTTCTCACCACTGTGCCATCTTCATTCATCTTGTTCCTGAATACCCACTTTGTTCCAATCACATTTTTGTCACTAGGTCTGGGAACCAATTCCCATGTGTCATTTTTGATTATTTGATCTAATTCTTATTTCATTTCTTTTTACCAATCAGAGTCCTTGCAAGCATCTTCAACATTTAAAGGTTAAATTTGTGAGAGTAAACATACCTTTTCATCTACTGACAAACTTTTTTCTTTTGATCTGGTCAAGATTTTGCTGCTCTGATCTCCAATGATGTCATCCTTTGAATGGTATCTGGATGTGAATTTTGGAACTTTTGGTGTGACATCCTCATCTATAACTTTAGATACTTCTTTGCTTGATTCAGGTTCATTACATGAAACATCAATGCAATCAAACATTTCTTCAATAATAGTATCTTTACTGCTAGGTCTGTGTTCATCTTCAATCATAGGTGCATATTCATAGTACCTTTCTTGAACCATGAACTTTTCATCAATCTTTACATGAGTTCTTTCAATTATCTTCTTTAATCTCAAATTGAAACATCTGTATGCTTTTCTTTTAGTAGAGTAACCAAGGAAAATACCTTCATCGCTTCTAGCATCAAACTTACCAACACCATCATCTCTCTTGATGTAGCACTTGCTGCCAAAGATTTTGAACTATTTCACTGTAGGTACATTACCAAACCAAAGTTCATAAGGTGTTTTGTCCATGCCTAGCCTTAGTTGTGTTCTGTTGATAGTATAGACTATTGTATTGACTACATCTCTCCAATAGGTGTGCACAACTTTTCCTTCAATCATCATAGTGTGCACTGTATCAAGTATGATCCTATTCCTTCTCTCTACTATCCCATTTTTTTGTGGGGTTCTAGGTGCACTCAACTGTCTTTTGATTCCATTTTCTTCACAGTAGTCATAAAACTGGTCAGAGGTGAATTCTCCTCCTCTATCTAATCTCAGACACTTTAGTTTTAATCCAAATTCATTGTCAACTTTGTCTTTGAATATTTTGAACTTCTCAAAAGCTTCAGACTTCTCTTTTAAGAATGCAACCCACATCATCCTTGAAGCGTCATCAACAAACTTAATGAGATACCTTTCTTTGTAGTATGATCTTGTTTGAGTAGGACCACATAAATCTGTATGCACTAGGTCTAGCTTGTTCTCAGCTAAGTTTTGCTTGCTTCTGAAAGAGCTCCTTACATGCTTTCCCATAACACATTCACTGCATATTGTGTCTATTGGTTTTGCAATACTAGGAAGATCTCTAACTGCTTTGACACTGCTTAGCTTTACTATATTATCAAAGTTGATATGACAAAGTCTCTTGTGCCATAACCAATTGTCATCCACTTTTGTAACAAAACAACTTACATCAAAATTGAGCTGAAAAACATTACCTTTTGTTTTTTATCCTGATGTAATCATGTCTCCATCTTTGTTGCTAATGATGTATTCATTGTCTTTGAATTCCAAATGATAACCTTTGTCAAGTAGCTGTCCAACACTTAGTAGATTGTGATGTAGTCCATTACCATGCAAAACATCATCTGTCTTATTCTTTCCATCCAGGGTGATGGATCCTCTGCCTATGATAGGTTTGGGAGTGTTATCTCCAAATCTAACCATACCACCTTTGTACTTTTCTAGATGAATAAATCTATCTTTATCACCTGTCATGTGGTGAGAACAACCACTATCAATGATCCAATCAGTTCTGATGTCTGCTTTGGAAATTAGGGCTAACTCTTGTGGTTCTTTGTCATCTTCAATGTCCATATCCTCAAGCAATTTTTCTGTATCTTTAAGTGCAACGAATCCAATTTCATCTTCTCCTAAATCTTCATCAGTTACACCTTCAGCATGATAACATTCCTTTCTGTATTTAGGTTTATAATTAGGTCTGAATTTCTTTACTCTCGTAGGACACTTGGATGCAAAGTGGCCAATCTTGTTGCATGAAAAACATTTGAATGGAAGTTTTCCTTCATATTTCCCTTTGCCTTTCTTTTCTCTTTT
This sequence comes from Thuja plicata, assembly GCA_018584345.1. Taxonomy (NCBI): domain Eukaryota; kingdom Viridiplantae; phylum Streptophyta; class Pinopsida; order Cupressales; family Cupressaceae; genus Thuja; species Thuja plicata. The sequence continues at coordinate 6,828,330 of MU224061.1, forward strand.
AGCAATCATAGCTATGATTTCTTCCAGTTCTTCATCAACATCTTCTTTCTCATTATTACTAGAGATGTGAGATTTCTTACCATGGACTGATACTTTGAAGGTTGTTTAACCTTTTGGTTTAGTCTTCAATCTTGATATCTCAAATGCAAAGATTTTACTAATCGAAGTTTCTCTTTTGAAGTCTTGTGAGAATTGCATAGTTTCCTCTAGAATACTGATCTTGTTCTCATAGTCTGATGTTAGAGTAGTCAATAGTTTGTCCATTATATCTTCTTCTGATATTTCTCCACCATTGTTTCTGATTCCAGAAACTGCTTCATTTATCTTTTGAATGTAGGCTCTAATGTTCTCTTCAGGTAACATCTCAAGACTGTTGTATTTCTTTTTCCATGTCTTCCTGCGTGCATTCTTATCTTGAATATCTCCTTCAAACATGTCTTCTAAATACTTCCATATAGTGTATGCCTTGTCTAATTTCTTGATCTTAGAAAATTCACTATCAAATAGGGCACTTATAAGGGCTTCTTTGGCAATTGCATTAGCTATGAATTTTTCCTTTTGTCTGCTAGTAGCATCATCTTTTGATAGATCTTTAAGTGAGGGAATAAAAACTTCTTGTGTAGCTATCTCAAAGATGTCAAAACCAACACATTGTATGTAATACCCTCTCAGATGACTATACTATTATTTTGTGTTTGGCATTTTGACATAAAATATATGATTTTAGTTTTTTACATTTTGGTAGATCTAGATGATATTATGCTTAGTTAGATATATATGTGTTCATGATTAATGTCTTTATGAAAAAGAATTATTATATGCAATAAATGGAATTCTAACCTTTCCCACTTATAATGTGCTATTCTGACTAACATGCTTTCAAGAATCTTTTATGATGCTTTACTTTTGGTATATATGTCAGATGTGTTTTCATGACTCAGGGTGAAGTCATAGTTACTCACTTAGCTGAGGTCCACACAATGTATTGATCCTGGTCATCTGTTTGCAATGCCTTATATATGTATATATATATGTTTCTATGCACATGTATCTCTCCTTGGTGATGCAGGATTGTAGGTACCAAGCATCGTCTCCATCTAGCTTCATAGGTCTGAGTGTGCTCTCTAAATCCTCGTGTTGGTCCTCTCAAATTTGGCACAAATTTGGAGTGACCATGTTAAAATTTTTAGATAAGCTAGGTGAGTACCCTTGAAAAATTTGTGTGAGAAGGCTTAGTTGAAGTACTTATGAAAAATACCCTGCCAATTTCATGATGTACCAATTGGGAAGAGGCTTCAGTACCTTTCATTTCACATATGCAATGGGTTTCAACTCCTAATTTCCAAATCTGACATGTTTAGGGAGTAGTCATTTGGAGGTGGTCACCTAAATCTGCACTTTTGCTAAGGTGTCATTTTGTTGTCCAGGGCCTAGTTTGCTTCTGAATATCTTGCACCCTGTTGAGTTTCATAAGCCATCACTTTGGGAATGTGTTACATGTATTTTAGAAAGATTATGTTTTAGATCTCAGTTCATTCCAAATCCATTTGATAAGTTTTCATATTCCCCAAAGTTGGTTGCTCAGAGTTATTTGCATCTTTGTTCTGCTCAAAAATCTGAATAGCCCAGTTTGACTGATTATAACTTTTGACTAGTTGATTCAATTGAAAAAATTTATTTTTTACTATGATCTAGTGGTCACATAATTCATATATTTCAGTTTCCAGATCATGATGAATCCATTTGAGTAGTTTTCCAGTCTGATTCTATTGGCATTTTGTTAAGTTTCTGAAAAGTGTTGAATGCAGATTTCTGAATACCTTACTTTGAAGGCCTGCATCTTTGATCAGATGGATAGGTATGACATCATGGTGTGTTCCCAGGTATTGTAAGCATGAAAATGAATCAATTTTTCCAGTTTTTAGATCCCTATGAAATCAGATGACAAGTTTTTTAGAACCATTCTGTTAGTGAATAATTTTGATTTCCTGAGTATTCAAGTGCAGAATTGCTAAGTTGTCCACTTTGGGGTCTTGAAAATGTGTACCTGGTTGAACATTTTGGATAATTGAGTTTTCCCTCATATTGTAAACATGAGAGTGCACCCATTTGAATATTTATAGATTCCTACCAATCCACTTATTCATTTTTCCAGAACCTCTCCATTCCCAATTTATTAAAGTTTCACTGAAAATGCTGAATTCAAAATTAAATGACCTACTTTGTACTTTCATTGTTTGCACCCAGTTCAAGGTCAGGCATAATTGAAACTTGATCTGCATTGTAGACCTAGGAGTGAACTTCCTTGGAGATTTTCATATTTTGATCAATCCAGTTGATCACTTTTCTAAATTAAATCCAATTCAGTTTTTTGCATATTTGCCTGGTTTAAGTTCAGAAAAGTGTTAAGATGCTAACATTTGCAGATTGGTATCAGTTGAATAGTTTTCTTTCAGAGGAAGACAATTGAGGTTTTGTATTCTACACATGACATTGAATCTATGTTCAGAGGTTGAGATTTCGAGGGTCTTGTTTGGTAATTTTATGAATTCATTTTCAGAAGCAGTTTATTCAGTTTTCAGGGCAAAACAAAATTCAAGTTTTCAGAATAGTCATTTTGCAAGAGTGATAACTTTCTGTCTGAGTTTTATTTTCAAGAACTGATCATGGCATCATGCTTGTGCCATATGAGTGTACTATCTAACTTGATGGTGAGGTTTCAAAATGTGATTTAGCGATTTTGCAATAACCAATCCAAATGAGATTTATGATGATTCAACATTTTACATTTGCACTTCCTTTTGAATTGCTAAGTTTAATCAGTTGCATATTGTACCAGAAGATGAATCTGAAGAAGCCCTCTTGCATGCATATTTATTGTAGATGAATGAATCTTTTTTCCGAGTGCCAAAGTCAAATTACTTGTTTCAGTCAGTTTTTGAGACCAGTTCCGGAGTTTGAAGTACATAAATGTTGCCATGGTGACAATTTTGAAGAATGTTACAAATATTATGACAGTGGTGGGAGAGGTTTATCTTTTCAAGAAATAGCATAGAAACAAAGTTTGGACTGCCCTCTTCTTGATGACTGAGTTTAAGAGGGTGATGTCTCCTCTTAAATATCAAACAAGATGTGTAGCAGCCTTTCTAGACAAGTCCGGTTTTTTGGTGGGATCTATTGAAGGAAGAGTTGGTGTTCATCACATAGAGGATGCACACCAAAATAAGAACTTCACTTTCAAGTGTCACAGGGATCAAAATGACATCTATTCAGTCAATTCTTTGAACTTTCATCCTAGTACAGGATCCTTTGAAGACTAATTTGGATTCTTGAAGTTCTTTCCATTGACATTTCTCTATTGCGCATCTCGTACCTACAAGATAGAGAAATTGCCAGTTATAAAAAAAAGGGCCTCAAAGTCTGTATGAAATAGTTTGGATTTTATCTTTATATTGACTTTCAAATAGAAGATTTTGTCACTTACTGTAAAGATGAACTTTGTGTTTCGAGGGTATCGAGGGGACATAGAGAGTGGATTTCCTGGATTTATTCTAGAGAGGCGCACTGTGAAAAAACATAATGGTGGGCGTTCAATAAATGCTAATCCTATGACATTTCTGGCCACAGTGCTTTTCTTATTCATGATCTTAAATTCCTGTAAAATGTCAGAAAATTTTCTATTGTGGTTGAGCCTTGGGGTATTTTTGATGGCAACCAACCTTCGTATGTATGCATTGTGTCAGCAGCTCCAAGCTCAGGCACAAGCTCATGTTGTAACAGTTTCTGCTGCAGCCGGAGGCTTAGTTGGTCATACTGAATTGCGATTACGCATGCCACCTTACATAGCATTTGCAACAAGAGGCCGAATGGAAGGTCTTATTCTTCAGCTTTCTCTGCTTGACTGAGAATTTGACGACCTAGATTATGATGTATTTAGAGCACTGGACTCAGACAATCCCCCTGTAGTTCATTCAATCAGTGATGAAGAGATAAATATATTTCCAGTTCATAAATACAAAGCCCAATCTTGTCAGTCTCCTATTGGTGATCAACATGGAGAAGGCACATCTTCACAATGAAAAAATCCATCCTACAAAGTATCAAAGGAGATGGGAATGAGGAAGACCGATTCAGTGAGCACAGAGGGTAATGGAAAAGGACAAGAAGAAGAATTGACTTACACTATTTGTTTGGAGCTGGTTAATGAAGGAGAAGTTTTTAATGTTTAAGTTTTTAAATCCAAAATATGGAAACCATGGAGGGGGGGTGCCCAGCCTACTGGAAGCATATTCCCATAACAATTAGCAAGAAAGGTTAAGCCATTAGTGAGCAGCACTCAGTGAAGTTTCAGAAAACTTGAAAATAGTGAAAACACGATATCCCACATTTGCTGGGCAGTGGCATTTTAAAAAATTTATATACTCTAACACTCAGTATATGAAATAAGAAAAAGAGCCTAGAGGTTCTTAACGAGCTCTATGATGCTGAAAGTTGGAATGTATGGTGGGACCCCATATGTTGAGCTGAAATTCAAAAATGTCTTAAAAATATCAAACTCATTATCCCACATGCACCCTACTACGGCATTTCTGATGTTTATATGCAAAGACACAAACATATGAAATGTGAAGCTAATAAGGAGGCTATCCACATGCGTGTCCAGATGGTAGGTGCCTTGGTTTCCATGCCCAGAATTTGAAGGTAAGTGAATTTTACAAAATGAATGGCATGGAGGTGTGATGATGCAGATGATGATGTGGCAAGGTGACACATGGCACTCAGTCACGTGGTTGCTAGAAGATGACCGCCAGAGGAGAAAACCACTGAGACTTGGCGACTGATTGCTAGTGGTTAGTCGCGAGGTCGTCAGATGCCAAAGATAACCGCCGCGACCAGAGATAATTTCCAGTCGCATGGTCGCGAGACATAAAATGTTAAGGTGAAAAGTTCTGGAGACTTGGAGATTGAGGCAGTCGTGTGGTCACCAAATGAAAAATGTTAGCGGCCAGATGTAGTCGCGAAGTCACTGAAGGTTTGCGTTTAAGTCAAAAAGACTCAGAGACTTGGAGACTAAGTTTGGTCGCGTGGTCACCAGTTATAAATGCTAAGTCAAATTTCATTCAGAGACTTGGAGACTAATGCTAGCCTCCTAGTCTCCAATTCAGACCATGGTTAGTGAAATGTTTAGGAGACTTGGAGACAAGGTGAAAAGGTGAACCCAGGGTTAAGGTGCAGTTAAAGACCAGTTATGAGAAGCTAACTAGAATATGCCACATGTCAATTTATTGTAAAGTTTGGTAAAAAATGTAGAAAATTGAGGATTTCAAAGATATAGAAATGTGCACAGGATAATTTTTAAAAGAATTCTATAGTTTTTTATTGCAAGGACTTAAATGTCTATTCCTAGAGGATTTTGGATTAGAAAATGAAATCATATTTTTTCAAGATAATGATCAGATTAGCAAGGGCTTTTCAGAGATAGATGGAAATCATATTTTCAGAGGATAGAATCAAATTTTTAGAGGATAGAATCAGATTTGAAATGGATGAGTTGAAATCATATTTGCACATAAAGGAGATATAAAATGCATAAATATTGAAATAATGTGAAAGAGTGAAATATTAAAACTTCATAATCTTTTTTCTATAGTCTTCAGGAATGTATTTGCAAATCTTGATGAAGAGGCTTTCCTGGTGGATGTTTTTGGAGAAAGATAATTAGATATTTTGTAGAGATTGAAAATCAAATCAGATTTGTAAAAACATTCATGGACAAAAGACAAATAATATTAGATCAAATCAGTTTTGAATGGTCAAGCAAAAACCAGAATTTGGAGGCAGTTAAAAATAGGTTTTGAAGTCACTGACAAAGATTAGAGTCATATTTTTGAAAGGACAAAATGAAATTAGGTTTTTCAATAGCAAGTATGGTTAGATTTAAAAAGGGATAGATATGAATTACTCAAAAATATTAGGTTTTCTTGGGTTCTATTTATTTCCTTCTTCTCTCTGTTTTGAGGCTTCCGGTGGAGGTTTCTAGTCTTGTTCTGGTTCCTGTCTCTGCTTGATTCAGTACAAGTTACCATTGGTTTGAAGATTTCTATTGTAAAGCATACTTTCTTTTCATGTTTAGTTCTTGAGTTTACTGTCTAGATATTTGGAAATAATTTGGATTAATGAGAATATAGTGCAGTTCCTACTCATTCTTGTCTTGTCTCTTTTGATTGTGTTTATGCTCTAGTATAGTTCATTTGTAATGCATTTGAAATATACCTACTACAAGGTAGTGTGTCTAATTTTTTGTGAGTCTTTCTCAAGGAGAGAGCTAAATTTCATGAATGGTTTCAGAGAGCAGGACATGGTTGTGAAGATTTGATGAAGTATTGAGTTGAGTAGATTGTTTGTAAGGCATCCAATCTGGATTGTATGAAGTTTGTAAGGCATTCTTCAGTATTGCATTAATTTATCATTGTTGACATATTTTTTCATTGACTCTTTTCCCAAGGAATAGGCACTAATCTAGAGTTTGCTGAACAAGTGTTTTCTCCATTCAGTTATACACAAATTAATTAATTTCATCTAGTTTTTAGAAAAAATGAGATGAACTCATTAAGGACTCATATCAGTAGGATATTATCCATCTTAGTGATTCCTTAGAGAGTGAATCAACTAGGTTATCCCTCCTTAAAAGGAAGAAGGATGAAAGTCCTTGTATAACTGGTTTATGCTATATTTACAACCATGGTTTGTCTTGTTAAGTTTTGCATTTGGTTATGCTTAGTCATATGCAGAATGTTTCATAAGTTGGCTCAATAACTCCTAATAGAAAATCAGTGTCCACATTAATATATACTGTGTAATCAGTCATCATAAAGAGGTAAAACCTGCCTGAGTATATGTGGAGCTCAAAAATGAAGAAGGATTTTTTTCAATCCTTAGCAATTAGGCTTTTCTTGGCTTGAAACTATATTAAAGGGTATATTGGTCAAGTAAGTTTATCAAGCACTGTGTTTCATGCAAGAAAAATCCCTAACAAATTGGTGACTCTACTAGGGAATCGAACATGATAGAAATTTTAAAACTTTGTTGAGTCATCCCAGAGTCTGGTTAAGAGAGATAGTTATAGAGTCTGGATTTCAAAAGAAAAGATATATTCCTTATGATTTATAAAGTGAGTCAAGTCTGTCTTTTGTTTGCTGCAAAATGTCTCAAAGTTTTTAGTTTCTCCAAGATGGTATCAAAAGGATCTCACTACTGGTGAGTGGCGACTCTGAGTTCTCTGATTTGCACCAGTGTGCATGTTAAAGAAAGATTACAAAGAAGGTGAACTTGCAGTGACAGTGACAACAAATATTCTACATGTTTTGAAGCTGATTTAAAGGTGTTTTCAAAGCACACATTATTGTAGCAGCTTAAGTACATCCAGGTATTTGACAAAGTTTTAATAGTTTTCCTTATCAAGTGATTGCAGCACTAAAGAAAAAAGAAATCAGTTGGAAAAGAAGTTTATATATTTCAAGTTTTTACTTGCATTTTTGCAAAATCTGAATGAGATATGTAATAAATGAGAGTGGCAGTTTGTAAATATTTTTTAACTGCTAAAATGTCACAATTTAGTGATTGGAGGGGTAGTAATTTGTATGGCGAAGTTAGTTTTGAGGGTATCTATGGATATCCGAATCATATTCCATCAAAGGTTAGGGAGTGTTTGCCAAAGTTTGCTGGTTTTGGTGAGCAGTCAGCTGAAGATCATTTAGAAAAGTTTGTTGACTTGGTAGACAGTCATAACATTTCACATGAGGATATATTGATGAAACTTTTTGTAATATCCTTAGTTGATATTGCAAGAGACTGGTTTAGGAATCTACCTCATGGCTCAATAGAATCTATGAAAGTATTAGAGGCTTGTTTTATTAAAAGATTTAGTGATTTTGACCAGCTTAGTGATGCAGAGCAGTATGAGGATAAGGAGCACAGTGATGAGCAAGACATATCTGAATTAAAAGATCCCATATCAGAGTTTTTCCTTGTCCAAGCAGAGACAACTATGTTGAGGCAAAGACTTCAAGAAAGTGTGGTGTTACTTTTGCAAGGACACATGAGCAGAGAGGAAGGAGAATCACCAAATGATTTCTACATAAGATTTGCTGGTAAGCTAAAAGGCTACGGTATCATTTTTTGTCCTCAGGAGTATGTATAGGTTGAGTTATTTGTTCAAATTTGTTTCCCTCATACATGTAAGTTATCAATTTCTCAGAGGGAAGAATTTTTTTAGCAAGTTATAGAATGGATAAAGGGTTTAGAGAACACTGCTTCTAAAGATATATCTGAAGTTGAAAACAATGATAGTGAATCTGAAATTTCTGAGATTATTGAAGAATCCAATGATAAATATGACAGTGAATCTGAATTTAATGATATTGAAAGTAATAAAGATGAATATATGTTTAGTAATGATGAAGAGTCTACTGCTAGTGAAGATATTGCTGATTATGATGTTGATATAAAGCTTTATGAGCAACAAGACAATGAGAAAGATATATGCAACCAGCAAGAAGACAACTATGATGCAGACATGAGTGTTTGTAGTGAGGACCTTACACAAGAAGATATGATTTCAGAGGTTTCACTACAAGACTCCAATAAAAAATAAATTTACAGCATCATGCAAGAAGACAATGAGGTAATGGATGTAAACGATGACAATGATTCATTGCATAGTGAAGAGATTTTAGAATTATTGTCTTGTGAATATCTCAAATTTTCAAAGAATGATAGACTTCAACTTCCACATTTCACACACATTGACTTTGACAAGGAATATGTATTAGATGTTCAGAGCTGTGATACTAATATTTCTCAATTTCCTTCCACTTCTTTTTCACTAGGTTACAACATAATTCATTTTGATTTATCAGATGATGATGTTTTCAGTGTGGTTTCAAATTCAGTAGATGTGGAAAATCTAAATATGGAGTTAAGTACTGATTTGGATAACAATGAGGATTTTGAATCTTGTCTTGATTTTAAATCTGCCTTTGAACCATTAAATAGTGGTCAATCAATGGCTCAAGTTTCAATGGAAGAAACTAAATGTGCTGGTATTTTCCCTTCCACCCACCACTTTGCTTTGAGTTTGTTTGATGATAGTAAGGTGCAGGATGCCTTTCTTTTTAGAAAGAAGATTTATGATATGCAAGGTGCTCCTATTTTTGATGCTGAGGTTGTTTCTCCATATCCTAAGATGATTTATCATGTTATATTTGATGAATGTCCTAAGTTTGATGATCATTTTCCAAGTGATAAGGCCTCTCAGGTTTTGCATAAAGATCAAGGTATGTTTTCTTTTGAGAGGCAAATGATGGATGTGAATGGACCTAATGATGCTTGCCAAAGCAGTATGATAGAGGTTGAGTATCCCTCCTTTCAGTTGAATGGTGAGTTTTTCAGTTGTGGTTTACAAATGAAAGATGATAAAAGTCACAGATATCAAAGTACGTTCTTATCTAATGAATGTGACATATATATGCCACAAATTTTTTATGATGAAAATATGTCTAATATTTATGGAAGCTCATATGAAGAATATGTAGATTTTTTTTCATGTGATGAGTTGATACAGGATGACAGTGGATAGGACCAGACAGATAAGAGTGGTACTGTTATCATATTCTTGAAACATGGGGCAGAGAGATTTGTGTTTGAAAGAGGTAAGAGTTGATCTCAGTTTTGGGGTTTTGGGCCTCTTGTAGATAGTGAACATATTGTACAATTTATTTCCCTTTCAGTTGTGTTTTTTCTTTTAGTAAGAGGTTTCCCCATTTTTTGAAAAGTTTTGAGAGGTGAAAGTTGAAAAGAGGAAAGAGAAAAGTGATAAAGTTTTGGGGTGGTCTGCTACTCCAGAGATCTATGGTTCTCAGTATAAAATTACATTTAACCATCCTTAGTTAGAGCCATTATTGGTCCTCTCAAATTAGGCAAAAATTTGGAGTGACCATGTTAAAATTTTTAGATAAGCTAGGTGAGTACCCTTGAAACATTTGTGAGAAGGCTTAGTTGAAGTACTTATGAAAAATACCCTGCCGATTTTCATGATGTACCAATTGGGAAGAGGCTTCAATACCTTTAATTTCACATATGCAGTGGGTTTCAACTCCTAAATTCCAAATCTGACATGTTTAGGGAGTAGTCATTTGGAGGTGGTCACCTAAAACTGCATTTTTGCTAAGGTGTCATTTTGTTGTCCAGGGCCTAGTTTGCTTCTGAATATCTTGCTCCTTGTTGAGTTTCATAAGCCATCACTATGGGAATGTGTTACATGTATGTGAGAAAGCTTATGTTTTAAATCTCAGGTCATTCCAAATCCTTTTGATAATTTTTCATATTCCCCAAAGTTGGTTGCTCAGAGTTGTTTGCATCTTTGTTCTGCTCAAAAATTTGAATAGCCCAGTTTGACTGATTATAAATTTTGACTAGTTGATTCAATTGAAAAAATTCCTTTTGTAATATGATCCAATGGTCACATAATTCATATATTTCAGTTTCCAGATCATGATGAATCCATTTGAGTAGTTTGCCAGTCTGATTCTGTTGGCATTTTGTTAAGTTTCCCAAAAGTGTTGAATGCAGATTTCTGAATATTTTACATTGAAGGCCTGCATCTTTGATCAGATGGATAGGTATGACATCATGGTGTGTACCTAGGTATTGTAAGCATGACAATGAATCAATATTTCTAGTTTGCAGATCCCTATGAAATCAGATGACAAGTTTTTTAGAACCATTCTATTAGTGAATAATTCTGATTTCCTGAGTATTCAAGTGCAGAATTGCTAAGTTGTCCACTTTGGGGTCTTGAAAATGTGTACCCGGTTGAACATTTTGGATAATTGAGTTTTCCCTCATATTGTAAACATAATAGTGCACCCATTTGAAGATTTACAGATTCCTACCAATCCAGTTATTCCTTTTTCCAGAGCCTTTCCATTCCCAATTTATTAAAGTTTCACTGAAAATGCTGAATTCAGAATTAAATGACCTACTTTGTACTTTCCTTGTTTGCACCCGGTTCGAGGTCAAGCATAATTGAAAGTTGATCTGCATTGTAGACCTGGGAGTTCCTTGGATATTTTCAAAATTTGATCAATCCAGTTGATCACTTTTCTAAATTAAATCCAATTCAGTTCTCTGCATATTTGCCTGGTTTAAGTTCAGAAAGTGTTAAGATGCTAACATTTGCAGATTGGTATCAGTTGAATAGTTTTCTTTCAGAGGAAGAAAACTGAGCTTTTGCATTCTACACATGACATTGAATCTATGTTCAGAGGTTGAGATTTTGAGGGTCTTGTTTGGTAATTTTATGAATTCAGTTTCAGAAGCAGTTTATTTAGTTTTCAGGGAAAAACAAAATTCAAGTTTTCAGAATAGTCATTTTGTAAGAGTGATAACTTTCTGTCTGAGTGTTATTTTCAAGAACTGATCATGGCATCATGCTTGTGCCATATGAGTGTACTATCTAACTTGATGGTGAGGTTTCAGAATGTGATTTAGTGATTTTGCAATAACCAATCCAAATGATATTTATGATGATTCAACATTTTACATTTGCACTGCTTTCTGAATTGCTAAGTTTAATCAGTTACATATTGTACTGAAAGATGAATCTGAAGAAGCCCTCTTGCATGCATATTTATTGTAGATGAATTAATCTTTTTGCCGAGTGCCAAAGTCAGATTACTTGTTTCAGTCAGTTTTTGAGACCAGTTCCAGAGTTTGAAGTACATAAATGTTGCCATGGTGACAATTTTGAAGAATGTAACAAATATTATGATAGAGGTGGGAGAGGTTTATCTTTTCAAGAAATAGCATAACAACAAAGTTTGGACTGCCCTCTTCTTGATGACTGAGTTTAAGAGGGTGATGTCTCTTCTTAAATATCAAACAAGATGTGTTGCAGCCTTTCCAGACAAGTCCAGTTTTTTGGTGGGATCTATGGAAGGAAGAGTTGGTGTTCATCACATAGAGGATGCACAACAAAATAAGAACTTCACTTTGAAGTGTCACAGGGATAAAAATGATATCTATTTAGTCGATTCTTTGAACTTTCATCCTAATACAGGATCCTTTGAAGACTAATTTGGATTCTTGAAGTTTTTTCCATTGACATTTCTCTATTGCGCATCTCGTACCTACAAGATAGAGAAATTTCTAGTTATAAAACAAAAGGGACTCAAAGTCTGTATGAAATAGTTTGGATTTTAGCTTTATATTGACTTTCAAATAGAAGATTTTGTCACTTACTCTAAAGATGAGCTTTGTGTTCTGAGGGTCTCGAGGGGACATAGAGAGTGGATTTCTTGGATTTATTCCAGAGAGGCGCACTGTGAGAATACATAATGGTGGGCATTCAATAAATGCTAATCCTATTGAATTTCTGGCCACAATGCTTTTCTTATTCATTGTCTTAAATTCCCATCAAATGTCACCAAATGTTCTGTTGTGGCTGGGCCTTGGGGTATTTTTGATGGGAACCAACATTCGTATGTATGCATTGTGTCAGTAGATCCAAGCTCAGGCACCGGCTCATTCTGCAGCAGTTGCTACTACAGATGGAGGCTTAGTTGGTCATACTGACCGCTATTGGTTAGTCACGAGGTCACCAGATGCCAGAGATAACCACTGTGACCAAAGATAACCGCCAGTCGCGTGGTTGTGAGACATAAAATGTTAAGGTGAAATTTTTTGGAGACTTGGAGACTGAGGCAGTCGCGTGGTCGCCAGAGAAAATTTTTAGCCACCAGATGTAGTAGTGAAGTCGCTGAAGGTTTGTGGTTATGTCAAAAAGACTCAGAGACTTGGAGACTAACGCTAGTCTCCTAGTCTCCAAATCAGACCATGGTTAGTGAAATGTTCAGGAGACTTGAAGACAAGGTGAAAAGGTGAACCCAGGGTTAAGGTGCAGTTAAAGGCCAGTTGTGAGCAGCTAACTAGCATATGCCACATGTCAATTTCTGGTAAATTTTGGTAAAAAATGCAGAAAAATGAGGATTTCAAATATATTGACATGTGCACATGATAATTTTTAAAAGGATTATATAGTTTTTTATTGCAAGGATTTAAATGTCTATTCCCAGAGGATTTTGGATCAGAAAATGAAATCATATTTTTGCAAGATAATGATCAGATTAGCAAGGGCTTTTCAGAGATAGATGGAAATCAGATTTTCAGAGGATAGAATCAGATTTGAAATGGATGATTTGAAATCATATTTGCACATAACGGAGATATAAAATTCATAAATATTGAAATAATGTGAAAGAGTGAAATATTAAAACTTCATAATATTTTTTCTATAGTCTTCAGGATTGTATTTGCAAATCTTGATGAAGAGGCTTTCCCGGTGGATGTTTTTGGCGAAAGTTAATCAGATATTTTGCAGAGATTGAAAATCAAATCAGATTTGTAAAAACATTCATGGACAAAAGACAAATAATATCAGATCAGATCAGTTTTGAAAGGGCAAGAAAAAACCAAACTTTGGAGGCAGTTGAAAACAGGCTTTGAAGTCATCGACAAAGATTAAAGTCATATTTTTGAAAGGACAAAATGAAATTAGGTTTTTCAATAGCAAGTATGATTAGATTTAAAAAGGGACAAGTTTGAATTGCTCAGAAATATTAGGGTTTCTTGGGTTCTATTTATTTCCTTCTTCTCTCTGTTTTGAGGCTTTCGATGGAGGTTCTTGGTCTTGTTCTGGTTCCTGTCTCTGCTTGATTCAGTACAAGTTACCATTGGTTTGAAGATTTCTATTGTAAAGAATACTTTCTTTTCATGTTTAGTTCTTGAGTTTACTGTCTAGATATTTGGAAATAATTTGGATTAATGAGAATACAGTGCACTTCCTGCTCATTTTTGTCTTGTCTCTTTTGATTGTGTTTATGCTCTAGTATAGTTCATTTGTAAGGCATCTGAAATATACCTACTAAAAGGTAGTGTGTCTAATTATTTGTGAGTCTTTCTGAAGGAGAGAGCTAAATTTCATGAATGGTTTCAGAGAGTAGGACATGGTTGTGAAGATTTGATGAAGTATTGAGTTGAGTAGATTGTTTGTAAGGCATCCAATCTGGATTGTATGAAGTTTGTAAGGCATTCTTCAGTATTGCATTAATTTATCATTGTTGACATATGTTTTCATTGAATCTTTGCCCAAGGAATAGGCACTGATCTAGAGTTTGTTGAACAAGTGTTTTCTCCATTAAGTTATACACAATTTAATTAATTTCATCTAGTTTTTAGAACAAACGAGCTGAACTCATTAAGGACTCATATCAACAGGATATTGTCCATCTTAGTGATTCCTTAGAGAGTGAATCAACTAGGTTATCCCTCCTTTAAAGGAAGAAGGATGAAAGTTCTTGTATCACTGATTTATGCTATATTTACAACTGTGGTTTGTCTTGTTAAGTTTTGCATTTGGTTATGCTTGGTCATATGCAAAATGTTTCATAAGTTGGCTCAATAACTCCTAATAGAAAATCAGTGTCCACATTAATATATACTGTGTAATCAGTCATCATAAAGAGGTAAAACCTGCCTGAGTTTATGTGGAGCTCAAAAACAAATAAGGATTTTGTTCAATCCTTAGCAACTAGGCTTTTCTTGGCTTGAAACAGTATTAAAGGGCATAGTGTTCAAGTAAGTTTATCAAGCACTGTGTTTCATGCAAGAAAAATCCTTAACACCTCGATTCTTGTTGTGACGGAGATAACACCTGATTCCACAAGACTAAGCCTTACCTTGATCCTGTCCCCAGGTTGGGCCCTTTTGGGAATTGTCTTTTATTATGATTTAATGTCCGTTTATTGACGCTTGGCATTTGGTCAATTGTGGATATTTGTTATTGAACTAGGTGAATATTATTTGTGGTTGAATTGTTGTTAATAACTATTGGATGGTATGATGGAGTTATATATGCATGGTAATATACCTTTTCTAATGTATTTAAATAATGCATGGTTTTAATAATAGGTGCTTGGTTATATATATATATATATATATATATACACACACACACACACACACACACACACACACACACACACACACACACACACACACACACACACACACACACACACACACACACACACACAGGAATATGGGTGCACACATATGCATATGTCTATATATAAATATATTTATAAATATGCTTATATTAATGTTTTAATAATTGGATGTGTGTATGTAATTATTCATTATATGCCTTTCTTGTTTTAAGAAAAGAAAATTAATTGTCTTATGAAATTACATTATTCTATTAATAAGGAAAGTAATTACTCAAAGTAAAAAGTTGGAATAAATAATAAAGAGTTACCTTAAGCATGAAATAAAACATAGAGTAACTAAGGAGGTAATTTAACTAAAGTGTGCTCAGGAACTACCTATGCATTAAATTTATCTAAAATACTATTATGTTCTAAACTATTAACCAATAAATAGTTACGGATGGTTGCATCGGTTGAACTCCCCGAGAAACCAATCCAAAAATGTATTTATACTAAGGGAATATAGTAAGTAGGAGTTAGGAGAAGGAAAAAGGAAAATTATACTCAGAGAACTTTATACATATATGGAAACTATTAGTAGGATAGAGGGAAACATTGGGAGAGCATCCGGCTGGTTAAAAGGTTGAAGGAGTATAGGCTTGGGAGAAGATAACTGGATTGCGTCAAAGGTCTCCACAGGACTGCAGGTAGGCTCTACCCAAAAAAGAGCATCCTATCTATTTAATTACTATGATTGCTTAATGTCTTCTGTGGTAATAGGAACAATGGAATTCCTCTGTGTGTATGTAAAGGTGTATGTTATCTCTAATGAATGCAATAATGGAAGTATGATTGATAATGAATTTAGTTTATAGGTTTCTCTATATTGTGCTTTTATGTGTATTTCCTTCTTAGGATGTATTTGTTTTCTAATAGAATCCCCATTTTGTAGATGTTTCGTAAACTATCTTCTTCTTTAAACTTTGTCTTGGGTGGTGACTTTTCTGCACCTTGCACATTCGGGAAGAAACTACGTGGATTTTCCATAAGGGTAGACGGGTTTGAGGGATACCTTAGAAGGAGAACTGAGGATTACCAAATGGGTATCTCTCTGATTCTTCCTTTTGGGTCTCTATCTTATTCAGTTTTATCTGAAAGGTGGAATCCAAAGGTTTCTGTTTGGAGGATGCACAAGTCTTGACCACCTGCGCAATATGTGTGACCACCTGCGTAAGAAGCACCACCTATGCAGGTTGTATCACCTGCGTAGATTAGGTCACCACCTGTGCAACTTAGAGCACCACCTGCGCAGGTTAGGGTTCCATCTACGCAGGACTCTTCTAGTTGATGTTTTAGGTTTTCAGGAAGGATCTAGGGTTTGGTTTTGACCTAGGGTTGGCTCTATAAGTTGTTCTTACTTGTAGAATACCCTATTTATACATGTTTTTATGCTTTTGATCATTTATAAGTTTGTTATAAGATTTGGAACCCTGATTAGGGTTAGGGTTGTTTCATGTACCCTAGGAACCACGTGTGACCTTCTGTATGTTCCATGTGGATGTTATGAACTCTTGTATACTCTTTCTTCTTATCCTTATGTGCTTTGATGAGTTTTATAGAGGTAGGAAACCTAGGAACACTAGGTGAGTGGCTCACAGTGTGGGGTTGGGGCCTTAAGTGGCTAGTACTAGGGTAACCCACTGTCGAGTTGATTAATCCAGTGATAAAAATAATAATTTATGGGAAGGGAATTAAAAATTAATAAGATAAGCCTCGCCCATGCCAGTAGTGCTAGTAAAGGCTACAGATGGGAGTGGGAGAAGGTGCTATTGCGATAGCACAATCAGACAGTCTCGTCCCTATGAGAGATGTTCGGTTCCACATGTGCCTACTTGGGGGCCAGGGTCTAGATTGGCTGACCAGGGTAACCCAAAGGGTGAGGGCTATGCAATGACACTAACCTAGAATGTCTTAGAGTTTCTACCGATGTGTTTTATGTTTTGTATTCTTCTCATGTTTTCAATTATGTTTTGGGGAATGTAATACCCTCTCCTTAGGAATGGCCTAGTTATCACCTCCTTGTGTGGATCATGGTGTTTATCTCCTAGCACGTGGGAGTGGATCCTTTTTGGGTATCCACATGGTTGGGTGGTAAATATTTTATCAAGGTATTGCTCGTAGAGTTGTGGATGGACCCTGTTTGTGCTTTCTCCAGGATTGCGAAAGATGAAGACTTTCTGGTTGTTCCTCATTGTTAATCATGTAATGATATTTCATTAATGTAACCTCCCAAGAGGAGATGAATGTAAATCAATATTTTATATATTTTAGATTGATGTAATGGGATGGGTAGTTTTAGGAAAATGGGAAAAGGGATCAACTATCTTTCAATGTAAAAGATGTATTTATCAAAGAAAAGAAGTGATCTTTACTTATGGAAAATATGTTAGAATTATGATGTTTCATGGTTATGAAAGAGAATAAAAGAATTGGATATATTGATATTGTAAATGCAATGATGTTTTATTTCTAAATGGCATGCAATAGTTATTAGGAAAGTTTATTACTTTATGTGCACTTCTTTTAAAAAGTTTGAAAAGAAGAAAGAATCATGATATGTTAGAAGTTAAATGATTTAGATGAACAAAATTTATGTAATGAATATGTTAGAGACTATGTTATAATGAAAGTTATGAAATCTTATGTTCTTTCTTTAATAATGAAAGTTATGGTTAAGTCTTGTTCATTGGGGAACCTAGGGAGAATCTATTAATGGAATGTATAATTTTAGCACTTAAAAATATATATATATATATATATATATATATATATATATATATATATATA
>MU224061.1:6898264-6911616 GCA_018584345.1 Thuja plicata
CTTTGGTCTTCCTTTCATTTATGAGAGGAGACAAGGTGGAAGAAAAAGATGGCTCAAGTCATCTCTCATTATGATTAGTAGGTGGGGAGTTGGTGAGAGAGACCTTTTAGTGAGAGTTTGGAGGAAATTTTGGGTTGCTTGCCTACTCTTCAAACTTGGAAACTGCTAGTTGAGTTAGTGAGACTTGGAGACTTGACTAACGAAAGGAAAAGATTAAGGGAAAAGGCTCAATTTCATCTCATTTTGCCGTTAGCTTGGAAAAAGGTTGGTGCTCTCAAGACAAAATAAATATATTATGTTATGCATTTCCAATATTGCAATGTTTCTCTTGGTAGATTTGATATTATGTTGTAGCTAAGTGTTGTGTTGTGGATTCCATGAGTTTTCTTGTTTTGTTGTTATTGAATGTATGAGATTGTGTTAAGGATTTCATTCCATTTTCTTTTATTTCTTACCTTGTGTGATGTTGGGGTGTGAAAGGATAAACTCACCCTTGGGAGGGTAGAGAGCCTTGTGGGTGAAGGGTCTTGGGAATGCCTTTTAGTGTAGAGTCTCTTCTCAAGGAGAAGAGGGATAAGGCATGGATGTATGGGCTCCATGTGTCATTGTTTTTCTCTATTATTTGGGGGAGATAAGGGGAGAAATTTTTGTGAGAAGGAATGAAAGTTTGGTTGCATTTTGAAAACCTTGTGAAGGAATATGTATATTTGGCAAGTTTTGTTTATGGCATCTCCTAATTGGTTCATTTTCCACCTTCACCCCTTATATGGGTCTAAAGGTGATCCAATGTGAAAAATAAACTTGGGAGGGAGTTCTTTGTTGTAGTGTTTTGTTGTTGTTTTGTGGAGTGTATGTGTGTCACCCTATCCTTTCTTATTTCCCCAAGCTCGGGGGTGGTCTCATAGAGACCTAGGATGGAAGGTGAGCTCCCATGGTCTATTCAAATTCCTCTTTGTTGCAGATTTGTGGAAGCCCTTTTCACCATCAAAATGAAGTTAAAGTTGGAACAAGAAGAAATGAAATGTTGTTCTTTTCTAGTTGTGCATATAAAATCCATGTGGCTAAAAGTTTGTAATATTGTTTCATAAAAAAAAAGACTTGTAGTCCTATATATTTGGTTTAATGAATCTTGCATTTGTTCAAATGAAGCTTCTTCAAAAGTGAAAATGATAGGTATCTTACTATGAGATTGGGAAGGAGAAAAATGATAGAAAAAAGTTATTTTCTTTTAGCATTTTAATACCTATAAGAACATGATAGTTGAACGAAGGAATCTTAATGCATTGTTTATGTTTTTTCCTTGAAGAATTGCTTTTAGAAGAGATGTGATATTCTTGTTATTTGATTTTTTTTTTTAAAAGAGGAATATAAAAATATTTAGACTTATAAATGTATGCTATATTAGTAAAAACAGATAAGTCACAATTGTTTTTTTTTCATATGTAAACTTAAATGTTACTTTAGTTGTTGTTTAATTTATTGATTTGCATCTCACATGCATAGTTTTCTTTTGTAAATAAACTTGTTTCTTTACTGATATATATATTTATATCTCTAGATACATAAATATATATATATGCCTTTTCAAACATATATATTTATCTATCTATTGTATGTGTCTGAATGTGACCTCTAAATCAGGCACAAACACAACATAGTCATTGCTCAATCATCGAATTGCAAGAATGAACACGAATTGTCAATTCCACAAATTTGATTGAATCGACATGTTGCCTCCTATTTAGTTGGGGTTTTTCAATTAATCTCATAACAAGAGCCAACAACCATGACCATTTGTAAAATGGAGGATTTGAAAGAATTATAAAAATTGAAATACCATTTATTCTATATGAGATACAATTATCATCTAAGAATGGAAATGCATGTTTTAAGATAAGAACTTGAAAAAAAGATGATAGAGTTAAGCTATTTGATACATAAGCAAACTAATTTAAGATGAAAAATGCCATTACTCTAAATGAAATTATACTAATTATACAATAAATGATTGAAAAACATGAGAGAATTGAGACAAGATTTTGCTATAGTTTAGATACTCTAAAATTGCTCCTCCCAAATGAAGGAAAGAAGGTCCATAATATAGAAGAACCTGGAAAGAGGATGAAGAGTTTCTTGGAAAGAAACGACTGACTCTTCATCTCCATGGAGGAAGGTGAGACAAAATGATGAATTATTTAATTAAAGAAATGAATTATGGCCACATGGGTGGCTTTTCACATGGAATTATGAAATTCTTTTGAGGATAATCCATTCAAATAACTAAATAATTATTCAATTTCTTTTGATGTGTATTAGCTAAAGGGGGTGGAATTAATTTAATTTAAAAGTACTTAGGACTTTAGAATTAAATTAATTAATCATAGGGATTTTTTAGCTAATAAATCTTGAAAATTTAGGAACTAAATATAGTGTAAGATTTATGCAAATTTAAGTTTTCTGCATTTGAGACTAAGTCAATTAAAGTCAATTAGGAAGGAGAATTTTCCTAGTACAATAGGACTTCGATGATGAGAAAATGAACCAAAATTGATTAGAATTGTAAGGTGCCAATTTTGGGGTGTTACATTTTGCCCCTCTTTGAATTGATGTGCGAGTAGCACATTGATTCAAAGAATAGTCTGATGTGACAGATGAAGATTTTGGAAGTCTAGGTTAGGTTGCCAAGACACCGATCAGATCAAGAAGTAGAACCACCTTTAGAACGAAGCATGATTCTTCGAAGTTTAATTTAGATTGTGAAGACAACAATCCAAATACCAATTGAGAGAAAATCAGAATCAGGGTTAGATTGCCCCAATGTCCGCTGATAGCTCATGAAGATTTAGGACTATCTCTAGAATCAGGGGTAGATTGCCCCAATACAAAGGTTAGCCCTCTGAGATCCAGGTTAGGTTGCCTAGATAATGGTCTAAAAGAGCTTTTGAGAGTCATCTTCAGAAAAAAGCATGACTTTCAGGAATTAGGGTTAGATTGCTCCAATACCCAATGAGATTTCAAGAATCATCTCCAGAACGAAGCTTGATCCTTGAGGATCCGAGTTAGATTACTCAGATACCTAGAGAGATAGATGACAAGATGTGAGGCATCAAGATGCCCCTAGAGATTCAAGATTATGGAATATCCAATTTTGACCATCAAGTAAAAAAAAATGAATATGCCCCAAGTGATGAGATGCCCCTAGTGATGGGGACTTTCGATTTAGATCAAACTGATTTGAGAATGATGCGAAAAGATTCAATGATGCAATCATCATGCCCCCTCGGGAGTGAAATCAAAAGATGACACAACAGAAAGATGATTGACAGCAAAAGATTACAGATAGAAGCAAGATCGAAGATCTAGAGATATCAGAGATAGATCAAGAGAAGGAAGAATTGATTTAGAGTGATCAGGAGGTCCTGTTGACTAGGTTTGACCATAGTTGACCAAGTTTGACTAGAAATGAATAGAGTTGACTTTGATGAAAAGATAACAGAAGCTGAGAAAATGATGACGAGAGATGATTCTAACAAGAAAGCGATGTCAGAAAGTTGACTGCACAAGCG
Organism: Thuja plicata; assembly: GCA_018584345.1. Classification (NCBI taxonomy): domain Eukaryota; kingdom Viridiplantae; phylum Streptophyta; class Pinopsida; order Cupressales; family Cupressaceae; genus Thuja; species Thuja plicata. Next base: position 6,901,831 of record MU224061.1, read on the forward strand.
TCTGATTGCCTCGGTCCCAAAATTTTAAAACAAGATTTTGAGTTGCTTAGGAGTGTCAGATTTTGATTTCGATCACAAAAATGGATTCAGACGGTCGATTTAGCCAAGGGTGCAATTTTTTGTGGAAAACTGAGCACTTTTGAAAATTAGGTCAAAAGCTATATAAGGCTTAGAGGGGTCATTTTCAAATCATTATTCACTTTTGACTTTAGAGATGGTGAGAGCTCAAGCTGACATTGATAACATTCATGTGCGTACACATCGATTCGAGCGCTCTCGATGACACGACTGACCACCAGAGTATGACACACCTATAAGTAATTGAAAAACTATCCTACATTTAAAATTTTTATCAATTTTTAGATCTTTTTAGCATGTTTTATAGCTTTTTAAGTCTATCATGTCAAGTCTCGAGCAAGGGAATAGGTTCCTTGTGTCAGCTAAGGTCGCCCCTCATGCAAGAAATCAATTTCCTCGCACGGGTTAGGGCTTCCTTGTACAGGGTCCCTCCGTGAGCTTGCATGAGGTGCACATTGATGCCGCATGAGATTTCATCATCGGTGATGGAATCTCATGCAAAGAGAGATCCTATCTTGCACGAAGTAGAAATATCACGCGGGAAAAGAGTTTCCTCGCATGAGAATTACTTACTATCTAGAAAGTTGTCATCCCTGATGTCGCAGAATCAACCAATTAGAATGCCCTAGAACTGTGTTTAGGATAAGCCCATAGCTACATTTGTTGTCATTGCTTTGAAAAACCATCATATTGAGATACTGATCAAATGTCATCACTTACTTTGCAAGTTGACTTCCCTAATATTGCATTTCAGTCTCACATCCTGTCATGGGTGAGCTACTGCAGAGACTCACGGATGATGATGGTGTCCATCTTGATGGGCTAGGATTATCATATCTTTGTGATGCATCCGATATTTGGGTAAATCATGATCTATTGGGTGCACTGGTTGAGCATTTCCATTCAGAGACAAACACTTTCCATTTTCCGTAGGGGGAGATGATAGTCACTCTTGAGGACATCTACAGGATCCTGAGAGTACCATTCCACGGGGCTCGTGTGGAGTATGATACCCAACTAAGAGCAGGTACAGTAGCGATGAGAGTGATCTTCCAGGATGATTTGGTGATGGGACAAGCCATCTCTTGGGAGGATCTGATGAGAAGGTATGGTTTAGACCATACATTAGCAGTTGTCCTAGCGCTGTTCTTGAGTTGCTACCTGGTACCAGATTGAGGTCAACACGGATTAGAGTGTGGCTGGGGAGTTATGCTGTAGTGGATGCTAGCTAGTCCAGCAGTGAGATTCGGATGGGGCAAGTGCATGCTCGCATAGATGTACCATGAGATGCATGAGATAGTGTATCATGGTGCACGGACTATGGTGACAGGAGCCATCATTCTACAGATTTGGGCCTGGAAGCACCTTCCTGTATGTTGGCCAATTTTCCATGATACTTGGCAGCCCTTAGAGTCGTATATTTACAGGTATGTAGGCCCTATGACTCAGCCAGCACTGGGTAAGATGGATCAGTGGTGGGTGTAGCTAGATGATATGGCAGAAGCTATATGGCGGCCATAGATAGCCATAGAGGTTTGGGATGATGCACGATACAAGATACCACATATGTTTTGCTCGCAGCCTTTGATTGGGTGCACTATCAGCGTTATTGAGCACTTTCTACTGACATGGGTCCTGTGGCAGTTTGGGAGACTGCAAGATGTCTCCCAAGAGTATTGTACCTATGCCCAATTTGTCGATGAGACAAAGAAGGGCTGGCAGTAGTAGTTAGACCGAGGTAGGAGCATGATAGATGCTCAGGTACCACCAGCTAGGTGGGATTATTTGGCAGAGGTGACGAATGAAAGGATGACACCTACATACATGGATCACATTTTAGCACACCCCTTCCTGAGATTTACAGATCTTGTTGGCATGGGCCCACAGGTAAAATAGGTGGTACAACTGCCATTGCAACAGCAGGCATAGAAGCCACCACCACATCAGGTACCACCATAGTAGGTACCACCTCAATAGGTACCGCATTAGTAGAGGGTATAGCCGAGGACTAGGCATATTCCCATTCCTCCTAGACAAATCAGATCAGATGTAGGTGCAGGGAGGAGTGGTACCTAGGATAGGTCCATCGAGCAGAGGACAGGTGACACATCTTAGCAGGGAGAGGATACCGTTATGGCCGATACTATTATGGCCAATCCACTAGCAGGAGGACAAGTAGCATAGTTGCAGGAGGCTCTCAGGAGGAGATGGGAGAGAGTGAGGTAGGCACAAAGGGAGCGAGATGACCTCTGTACACAGGTGGTCATCTAGGAGACCTGAGTGGCCGAGCGAGACTGAGAGATCCAGGGATTGTAGGAGGCACTAGCCAGAGCATAGATTGAGGTGAGATATGAAGCTACTCAGTCAGCCTATTAATATGCCACATACACAATCGTAGTTCCTGAGGCAGCGGACCAGGTCCTACCATTTTCAGAGTATGTTGGGGCACGAGCTGTTCCATAGGCACCACCACAGGCACCTCCTTAGCAGCAGGCCATGCCACCTCCTCCACCTCCTCCAAGTGGGAGTGGCTAGATGAGACATATTGATACATATTGTACCACCATTATGATACACTATGCTCAAGTAGCACCCTTGTACATTTGATCGATTGATATATATATATGAGCTCAATTTTGGCATCACTGTACTTGTTTATATAATGCTTTAAAGTTGTATGTCTTGTGAGATGTTTTCCATATGATTAGATGTATGGATTATAAATGTATACCATGGATGAATATATGAATGTTTATGCACATGTTTTTATTGATGTATGAATAAATCTAATGCAATGATAGATGTTAGATGGATAAATGCTATGTATGATTTGATTTATGCTTATAATGGATGCACATGTTTATGGATATGTAAATGCAAATGAATGTATGGAAATGCACTTTTTTGGAAATAAATGTAATGCAATGAATGCAATGGTACTAATCATCTCATGCAGGAAAATTGCAATATAAAATAGGTACTAACCAAAAGAATATGAAATAAAGATCGAGAGTGAGTACCAGACACTTGTGCAGTCAAGAGGAATCCAGGACAAAAGATGAGGACCTTCGAAGAATGAGAAGACAATGAAGAGAGCACAAAAAACTATCGCTATGCAAGCTTAAAATGTGAATGCAAGCCTAAACTAAATGCAACCCTAGGACTTGGTTGTTGGACTCATCACATAATTATCATCATCGAGTATTTTTGGAAAATCGGAGTCAATACAATCCTTACTGGTGCCACTACGACCATAAGAATATGAATATGAATTTCATTGGATAAAATGTAGGAAATGAACATAAGAACCAGGGCACAAAAGCCGAGATGACCTGAACATTGTTTCCAGTTTGATACAGTAAGACTACACAAGTAAACAAATAGAGAAATAATAGTCAAGGAGATAGTTCCAATCTCCCCTTGGTGTACAAATAAACAAGATCGAGGGATGTGAGGCTTTTCCACCTTAATGCAGAAGCTCTTATCACATACACCCTATTTATTTGAAATTGTTGGATCATCGAAACTACACTGACAACAAGTAGACAAAAGAAAATATCAATGAAAACCATGAGGACAGACAACATACGAAGAAAGATTCAATCATAGCTCAGCATGTTTCAAAGTTTACGAATGTGCATGTGTTTAGAGTGTTGAAAAACACTGTTGTGCTTGTGAGTGCATTGTGTTTGATTTCTATGAAGAGATGTTTACGTTGGCGATATCCAATGTGTGTTAGAAAACATAGATGTGTCCAAAGATAGTGTTGAAAAAAACTTTTTGATTGGGGTGTTGAGAAACACCAGTTTGTGTCTGTAGAGAGTTGTCCTTTAGAACTAACAAGATTACTGACTCGAGTGTAAACCGAAGATGTGATCAAATTGGGAAGCCATGCCCCCAAGTAATGAGCATTGATGAATGACTTGACTCATATAGAGAAGATGAATCTGAGTGGATTGCCCCCAAGTTATGACATTGGGGTTGTGTCAAGTCAGGTGGGATCTTGAAAAGACCCAAAGTGTCATGAAAGTGACTGAAAGCTATGTACAGACTAAAGCAAAACATGCGAAGACTGAATATCGATAGATAGAGCGTTTGGGTATAACTCCAACTCTAACGGATTGATATCCCATATGCAGAAAGTGAGTTGATGTGAGAAATCTCAGTAGTACAGCAACAATAGACAGACACAGTGAGAATCACTGGTGACTGACATAAGAAAGATTCTCAAGTATAAAGGTCAATGTGAGATCTAGGCATCAGTAGGCAGACTTAGTGAGAACCATTGGTGACTGATGTGAAGAGGAGAGAGAATCTAAAAGATAGGAAAATGCCACTAGACCAGGAAGATGCCCCCAAGTGTGACCAGTTTCAATCCATGTGAAGTCGAGCAAAATCTCAGAAATATCTAAGAGCGAATGCATGAGCGAGAAAACTAAAGCAAGAAAGAAAACTAAAGCAGAAAAGCAAACTAAAGCAGGAAAGCGGGAGAGCAAACTGCAAGACAGCCAAAGGATGCCGTGATAGATAGAGCATTGCAGATCAAGAGGCACCTTTTTACCAGGTTTTCACCATCTTGGTAGAAATTCTATTTTTGCTACCATGACGCCTGTTTACCATGTTTTCATTAATGGCACATTTTTCTCTTTTTCTCTTTTTTTTGTATTTTCATTTTTTTTCAATTTTTTTTTGTATTTTCATTTTTTGATTTTTTTGTATTATCAAGGTGCCTATTTACCAGGTTTTCACCAGGATAATAGATACATCAAAGTGCTTTTTTTCCAGGTTTTCACTAGGATCATCATTTTTTAGGACATTTTACAATTTTTAGGATTTTCTCAAAATAGAGTATGTACATGAGCATTTAGAAGACATCTCAACTATATAAATTCTTCAGATGAAGAGCGTTGATAGGCTCTTTGAGTTTTTGATCCTCTGTGGTAGAGAGATGGTAAGCACCAGACCCAAATAATGTAGTGATAACATACGGGCCAAGCCAGTTCGGTTCAAATTTTCCTTTCTGGACCCGTTGTTGTTGATTCTTTGGGTTCTCTCTCAAGACAAGATCACCCATTTGGAATTCCCTTGGTCTGACCTTCTTGTTGTAGCTTTTAGATATTCTCTTCTGATATGCTCGGAGATGATCGAACACCACTTTCCGATGTTCATCCAATAGTTCAAGCTCTTGTAGCTAAGATATTCTGATATCATCGTCAGTAATGAGGCCTTTCAGAGAGACTTGCAAGGTAGGAATCTCAACCTCAATAGGAAGCACTCCATCTGCACCATAAACTAGAGCAAAGGGTGTGGCCCCTGTTGGTGTCTATATACTGGTGCAGTAATCCCATAAAGTTGGATTAATCTAGAGATGCCAATCTTGTCTAGATTTGTGTAGTGTGCGGTGTAAGATCTTGAGAATAGTCTTATTTGAAGCTTCCGCCCGTCTATTACCCTGGGGATAATAGATAGAGGACCAGTGGTGAATGATTCTAAACTTAGTGCATAACTCTGTTAGATCCTTGTTCTTGAATTTCCCCCCATTGTCAGTGATTATTGATGAGGGTACACCATATCTACAAATGATGTAGTTCAGTATAAACATGGCCACAGACTTGCCATCACCTACGATGAGAGGCACTACCTTGACCCACTTGGTGAAATAGTCTGTAATAGTGATGATGTATTTATGTCCTCTTGAAGAAGATGAATGTATCTGACCCACCAAGTCAAAGGCCCACTACTGAAATGGCCAAAAGCTAATGAAAAGAATGAGCTCCTTAGCAGGAGCGTGGATCAGATGTCCATGAAGTTGGCATTTTTTGCAAGATTTAGCAAATTGTATAGCTTCTTTCTCCATATACGGCCAATAGTAACTAGCTCTAATAAGTTTGTGAGCCAGTGTCAGACCATTTGAGTGAGGCCCATAAACACCTTCATGCACCTCTACTAACGCGTGCTTGGACTCATCAGGTTCTAAACACCTAAGGAGGGTACCATCTAGACCTCGTCTATATAATTTGTTAGCTATGATGAAAAATTTTGAAGCACTGTAGATTAAGTGACGTTTCTCATTTTGGGTGTAAGTGTCCAGAATGATCTGGTCACAAAGGTAGGAGTAAATATGGTGGTAGCGGGATGAGTCATGTCTAATTATTGAACAGATCATCTACGATTTAGGATAATTATAGGCAGGGTAGCATAATGTCTCCACTAGGAATTCATGTCTGAAGTCATTTTCTAGTATTTGTAACATGGAAGCCAGAGTATATTGGAGATTTGATTCTGAACAGTTGATTGATTGTATGTTTGTCATTGATGACAACATATAATACACAGCAGTACTTCTATATGTACTTATCCATATGATGAGATGAAGACTAGCATGGATAGATACATGTTTTTGACATGTTTACTATGCTATGTTCATACACACAGACCTAGATATGAAGTTTCAATAAAGATATGTAATTCTATTGTTGATGGTTACAGTTCTAGAGGAATAACGATTTAAGGCCGACATATGTAACATGTTGATTGAGTTGTGCCTATCTTCAGGATATGTATGTGTATATTCATGATGAGTTATGAGTTTTTGATATTAATCTAAACGCGCCAAACATGTTTCAAAAATATTAAAAAGTTATGATTAAATTGATGAAGCTGACTTAGTGAAGCGGCGCGTCTATTTAGTTAGTACTTGCGCGGTTGTAATTATGCTTGCATGCTTAGTAGAGTCGACAAAGATGTTATGAAGAGTTGTCTAACAGGTCCCATGATCTCATACTTGGAGTATGTACTTATAGAAGGTCATTTGTAATAAGAAGAGTTGTGAAAGCCAGAGATAACAAAAGCAGAGTAGAGTGTTAAAGTAGCAGAGCTATATTTATCATATGTTGATAATATAGATATTGAAGTAGAAGCTTTCAGAACACAAAGAATATTATTATATTGCTTTACAAGAGGTTAAAGCATCGGTGCACAAAAGGAACTAATTAGACAAGCAGTGTCACAAACAATAGTTCACCTTGTTGATACAGTGTGTATCAATTAACCAGAAGGTTGTAGCCTTCACCACTTGGATAGTGAGTCCTTGGATAGTGAGCCCACCACCCCTAATAGGGTTATTATAAAAGACTCCTAACAGGGTCCGACCCTTAACCAGGTCACTATACTACTGCATTGTAATGTACAACTCCTAATAGGGTTGGAAGATCTTTTAACAGGGATCACTATAAACAGTATAGTTCTTTGTGGGTACTAATTCCCACTGGGGTTTTTACCATTCGGTTTCTCCATAATCAAATTGATGTGTTGTGTAATGTGTTATCTATATGTGCATTTACTTTGTATCAATCTAGATTAATAAGTTTAAGATAAAGATTTAAAGTTGTTGATAACTGATTCACCCCCCCCCTCTTAGTTATCCCTAAAGTATTCTAACAATTGGTACCAGAGCCAAGTGCCTTGGAGAGAAAGCCTAACAGCTTAAGGTAGATCAGATGACATACTTCAGAAAAGAGAGCCCTAAGTTCGGTGGAGATAACTAAGTGGATTGGAAGAACAAAATGATAACACATCTACAATGTGTTGGCTTTGAGATCTTTGAGATTTCTACTCAATAAGTTGTAATTCTGTCTCTCAAAGACCTTGCAAAGGATGATGCTACTAATAGACAAAAGGAAACATTTACGATTAATGCAATTGCCAAAGAAGCCCTAATCAGTGCCTTATCTGATAGTGAATTTTCTGAAATCAAGAAGATTGACAAAGCATATACCATATGGAAGTACTTAGAAGACATGTTTGAAGGAGATGTTCAAGCAAAGAATGCACGCAGGAAGATGTGGAAGAAGAAATACAATAGTCTTGAGATGTTACCTGAAGAGAACATTAGAGCTTATAATCAAAGGATAAATGAAGCAGTATCTGGAATCAGAAACAATGGAGGAGAAATTTCAGAAGAAGATATAATGGATAAGTTGTTAACTACTTTGACATCAGACTATGAAAACAAGATCAACATTCTAGAGGAAATTATGTAATTCTCACAAAACTTCAAGAGAGAGACTTTGATCAGCAAAATCTCTACATTTGAGATATCAACATTGAAGACTGAACCAAAGAATGAAATAGCCTTCAAAGCTTCAATCCATGGTAAGAAATCCTCACACATCTCTAGTCATAATGAGAATGAAGAAACTGATGAAGAGATAGAAGAAATAATTTCCATGATTTCTAAAAGAGAAAAGAAAGGAAAAGGAAAGTATGAAGGATAGCTTCCATTCAAGTGTTTTTCATGTAATAAGATTGGTCACTTTGCATCTAAGTTTCCCACAAGAGTCAATAAGTTCAGATCTGATTACAAACCTAAATATAGGAAGGAATGTTACCATGGTGAAGAAGGTGTAACTGATGAATATTCAGGAGAAGATGAAATTAGATTTGTTTCCCTTAAAGACACGGAAAGGTTTCTTGAAGAAATGGACATTGCAGATAAATAAGAAGAACAAGAATTAGCCTTAATTTCCAAAGCAGATGTCAGAACTGATTGGATCATTGATAGTGGATGCTCACACCACATGACAAGTGAAAAAGACAGAATTTTTCATCTATACAAATACAAAGGAGGTATGGTTAGATTTGGAGATAACACTCCCAAGCCGATCATAGGCAGAGGATCCATCACCTTGGATGGAAAGAACAAGACAGATGATGTTCTATATGTTGATGGTTTGCACCATAATCTAATAAGTGTTGGACAGCTACTTGATAAAGGTTATCATCTGGAGTTTAAAGACAACAAGTGCATTATTAGAAACAAGGATGGAGACATTATTGCATCAGGATCCAAAACAAAAGCTAATGTTTTTCAGCTCAATTCATATGTAAGTTGTTTTGTTGCAAAAGTAGATGACAGTTGGTTATGGCACAAGAGACTATGTCATATCAATTTTGATAATATAGTAAAGATCAGTAATGTCAACGCAGTTAGAGACCTACCAAGAATTGCAAGACCAATTGATAGAATTTGTAGGGAATGTGTTATGGGTAAACATGTAAGGAGTTCATTCAGAAGCAAGCAGACCTCAGCTGAAAACAAGTTGGACTTAGTGCATGCAGATTTATGCAGTCCTACTCAAACAAGATCATACTATGGTGAAAGGTACTTTATTTTGTTTGTTGATGATTTTTCTAGGATGATGTGGGTTGCATTCTTACAAGAAAAGTTAGAAGCCTTTGAGAAGTTCAAAATATTCAAAGCTAAGGTTGAGAATGAATTTGGACTAAAACTAAAATGTTTAAGATCAGATAGAGGAGGAGAATTCACCTCTGACCAGTTTTATGACTACTGTGAAGAACATGGAATAAAAAGACAGTTGAGTGCTCCAAGAACACCTCAGAAAAATGGAATTGTAGAAAGGAGAAACTGGATTATACTTGATACAACGATCACCATGATGATTGAAGGAAAAGTGGCACACACCTATTGGAGAGATGCAGTGAACACAACAGTGTATACTATCAACAGAACACAATTGAGACCAGACGTGGACAAGACAACCTATGAACTTTGGTTTGGCAATGTACCCACAGTAAAATACTTCAGAATATTTGGCAGCAAGTGTTACATCAAGAGAGATGACAGTGTTGGTAAGTTTGATGCTAGAAGTGATGAAGGTATTTTTCTTGGTTACTCTACAAAAAGAA
>MU224061.1:6912557-6944635 GCA_018584345.1 Thuja plicata
GTTGATGACATTATCTTTGGAGGTAATGACAAGCTTAGTAAAGCATTTGCAAAAGAAATGCAGAATGAATTTGAAATGAGTATGATTGGTCCTATAAAATACTTTTTGGGATTAAATGTAAAGCAAAAAAATAAAGGAATATTCATTAATCAGTCAAAATATGTGAAGGAAATATTGAAAACCTTCAAGATGGAGGATTGCAAGCCAGTATGCACTCCTATGATCACAGGAAGTAAACTTACAAAAGATGATGACTCCACAGCAGTTGATAAAACATTGTATAAATCTATGATTGGAAAGCTTATTTATCTAACTCAATCAAGACCTGACATATCTAATGTAGTTGGCATTGTTGGAAGATTTGTAGTTGAACCCAAGAATAATCACCTAATGGAAATCAAAAGGATATTTAGATATCTTAAGGGAACTATAGACTATGGTTTATGGTATCCTAAATCAGAGAATACACAACTTCATGTGTATACTGATGCAGATTGGATAGGTTGTATTGATGATAGGAAGAGCACTTCAGGAGGAGCACTATTTCTTGGAGAAAGGTTGGTATCTTAGACAAGCAAGAAGCAAAACTATATTTCTCAGTCAACAGCAGAGGCAGAATATGTTGCAGTAGCACTGAATTGTACAACAATTGTTTGGATCAAGCAGATGGTTAAAGACTTTGGTTATCAGGTTGACTATCCTATTGTTATTCATTGTGATAACACCAGTACTATTAACCTATCTAAGAACCCTGTGATGCACACAAAGACAAAACACATAGAGATCAAGTACCATTTTCTGAGAGAAAAAGTTGCAGACAAGGAAGTGACATTGGACTATATAAGCACAAAATATCAGCTAGTAGACATTTTCACAAAGCCTTTAGCAAAGGATATTTTTGAGTATCGAAGGGAGAAATTGGGAGTAATTGCCTCTCCTAAGTCTGATTAGAGAAAGTAGTAAGTACATCAGTCCTATGTGACTGATGAATGGTTGAATTCTCTACTTCTAAAGTAGTACCTGTGCAGAATGGTTTATGGCACCCTTTTCCATTGATGTCAAAGGGGGAGTATGTACTAAAAACAAGGAACACAAACAAAGAGCTAAACAAGGAACACATACAAGGAGCTTATACTCTGGGGGAGTATACACGGTCTAAGTAACTACAGCAGTGTAGATGAATCTTTGATCAGGATATTGAGAAGATTGTAAAAGAAAGAAGACACCATGAATAGAAGTTGTTTTTATCATATGTTGCCATCAATTCTAAAGGGGGAGATTGTTGGAGATTTGATTCTGAATAGTTGATTGATTGTATGTTTGTCATTGATGAAAACATATAATACACAGCAGTACTTCTGTATGTACTTATCCATATGATAACATGAAGAATAGTGTGGATAGATACATGTTTTTGACATGTTTACTATGCTATGTTCATACACGCAGACCCAGATATGAAGTTTCAGTAAAGATATGTAATTCTATTGTTGATGGTTATAGTTCTGGAGGAATAACGATTTAAGGCCGACATATGTATCGTGTTGATTGAGTTGCGCCTATCTTAAGGATATGTGTGTGTATATTCATGATGAGTTATGAGTTGTTGATATTAATATAAATGTGCCAAACATGTTCAAGAATACTACAAAGTTATGGTTAAATTGATGAAGCCAACTTAGTGAAGTGACGCGTCTATTCAGTTAGTACTTGCACGGTTGTAATTATGCTTGCGTGCTTAGTAGAGCCGACAATGATGTTATGGAGAGTTTTCTAATAGGTCCCATGATCTCATACTTGGAGTATGTACTTATAGAAGGTCATTTGTAATAAGAAGAGTTGCGAAAGCCAGAGATAAGAAAATCAAAGCAGAGTGTTAAAGCAGCAGAGCAATATTTATCATATGTTGATAATATAGATATTGAAGTAGAAGCTTTTAGAACATAGAGAATATTATTATAGTGCTTTACAAGAGGTTAAAGAATCGGCACACAAAAGGAACTGATTAGACAAGCAGTTTCACAACCAACAGTTCACCTTGTTGATACAGTGTGTATCAATTAACCAGAAGGTTGTAGCCTTCACCACTTGGACAGTGAGTCCACCACCCCTAATAGGGTTATTATAAAACACTCTGTTCATGAGGTTTTGCTGACCGGGTTCACTAATAGTCATAAGTTGTCACCTATTACCAGAGGTATCGGCCAACTCCACTTGCAAAGGTTATCTAGGGAAATCAGATCCCCTGGGCCTTCAAGCACCTGGGTGTTAGGTCACGATGGTGCCTGGCTTGGTTGGGAGAAGTGACTATTTTTGAGGGGAATAGCTGGTTTCTTCAACTCATTCCCTCCAGAGATTCAATAAGGTAAGGTTTCCCCTAGCATTCTACACTTAGCAAATAAAATGAAAAAAGATCCTGCAGGGTTAGAAATACTTCATCTAACTATAGTCATGTTTAGACGTCTAGAACATCAATAATACTTTGACATACTATACTAAATACCAAAGAAATACATAACCATTAGCTAGTATTTTATCAGTAGCGAGAGTAAAGAGGTCGTTGATCTATTTTAACATATCAGAGTAGAAGACATAAAGAACAAGAAATATGAAATACCATTAACTCAAAAGCAAGAATGCCAACAACATCATTGCAAAGAATTCTTCCTTCTTCATTAATGTCTCTTCCAACAAGCACTGGTGTGTGATACAATGGTGGCTCCAGGGGAGCATCTAACTATTGAAAATAGAACAATGGAGCATTGAGCTCTGTAACTAGAATGAGAAATCACTTTTCTATTACTGTGGACAACAAAATCATCAATTTTTCTGACACTTGCAAATGGGCCGGTCTGGCTATTTATACAATTCTCTTCTAACCCTAACCCTATTTTACATCATGTTTCAATAAAATACAATATCTGAGGGCCGATACTACCTATGCCACTCTACGAAAGACCTTGAGATGGAATAGGCCTGCTTTGTCAGAAGAATGAGACAAGAATATACAGAGGAAGAATCAGCTTCGAGAAGAGAGCTAGGAAGGAGAAGGAAGAAAGTAGGTCCCCCGGGGATTGAGGCTTCATGCCTCATAAATGAGAAATGCGGTGCCCTATCTCCAATGCGCTAGGTGTACCTCTGAGAGGTGCCTCAAGAAGACCATCCTATCAGAAAACCAACTGTTGAGTCAACGCCCCCTTGATGTAGCCAACCACCTTCTGATAGTCTTTATTAACCGCTTCTAAAAGTGACCGGTCGGCCTCGGGGATCGGGACACAGATCACTTAAAAGAATACAAAAATCGGGATCCGGGACTCCGGGATCTTAGAACTTACATCCCCAAAAGAATAAAGAATACCCAACGTTTGAGTTTTCCTTGGCCTTCGGAGAAAGCTCAAGGTTGATTATTATCATTAAAAGCCTGGAGGAGGCGGGAGATGCCATCCTCATCAATATCTTTTAGGCTGGCCCTTCGGTACTTAGCCACTTCAATTTGTTCCCCCAGGTCCAGAACATTCTCTTTAAATTTGTCGGCCATTTTTGCCGTGTCATGACCACTAAGTACCATGTGAGTTAATTTTTTCATTTGGGCCCCATCTATCCCCTCCGGGGATTGATACCGGGACTTCATTATTTCATCAAAACTCCCCAAAACTGAATCCTCTGGTGTTCATGTATCTGTACTAAGGGGGTCAGCCCTAGAAGTCTTTATTACAAAAGACTTATATAAATTGAAAGAATATTTTACCGCATTGATTTTATCCTGTAGAGTCCCTACCAGTTGCTTGGTTACCTCCAATGTGAGGTCAAGTCTGGAGTGCTGGGTCCTCACAAAATCAAATGATTCATCCCCCAGAATTCTGGATTCAAAAATCATTACCTCTCCCAGGCCAAGGAGTTCCTCAAGCTCTACCTTCCATGCTTGATAATTCTCAATATCACCCTCCCACAGGTCAATAAGAGTCTCCGCCTGCTGTATAACATGCTGGGCCATATATAAATTTGAGAGGGTGGATACCAGGAATTGCCAGGTGTTTCCTATCTATAGGGTGACCCACTCGTCCATTGTCTGGGCCTTCTTCTTTATTATTCATAGGGAGTCTATGTCACTCTGCGGTAGATCTTCAGAGGTGGAGGCCTCCGGAGGAGCGGCATTGATAGGTCAAGCCAGCTCAGCAAGCAACCCCATAAGGTTTTCATTTTTTGCCTTTTCTACTCTGAGCCTCTGGGCTTCTTTCTCATAATGAGCTTCCACTACTCTAGCTGCCTCCTTTAGCAATTCCACCTCGCCCTGTTTTCCTCTTTTTCCAAGTGATACCTCTACAACATTATAATCTTTGGGTTTCGCGGTTTCTTCATCGATGCTTGGGGGAGATGTTTCCACAATGGCAACTATTTCTCCACCTAGCCCAGTTTGAAGAGTATGAACTATTTGGGCTTTCTTGGCCTTTGGCGGGGCCTGGACCTGAGCCATCATTTCGGCCAGGGAGAGAGGAGTTACCGAAGTAGACGGAGATTTTCTTTTTCTGCTCTCTATTAACCACTAAGGTGGTAGAGGTGGCCTTCCTGCTAGAATCTATTTCCTTGGTTCTTCCCCAGTTTCCTGTGGTTGTTGCTCCTCAGTAGCGTGGACCTCATCCATCCCTTTCCTTGTGTCTACTTCTTTTGTAGCAACATTTCCCTTGGCAACCTCCATCTCCTTAGCCTTGTCCTCTGTGTTGATTGCTTTTTCTGGACTTTGGTAGGCTTCCTCGGGGATTTCCTCTTCATATTGCCCTTCTTATTGCTCTTCTTCTACTGTCAGGGATTCTTCCTCTATAGTACATCTTTTGGCAGTAGGAGAGGTGTTGGGCCAAGATTTAAAGTTTGGGCCACGGTAATCACCTTCCCAAAGGTTGCTCCCGGGAGTGGTGCCTGGAACGTGGCAGTTGGGGTTACGGTTGTTCCTGAAGATCTAGTTCCCCTAGCAGATACCATTCTTTCATCCTACCTTTGTTGGTCCACCCCCGGACCCTGCATCTCTCGAGCCTTGGAGGCAATCTCTGGCTCTAGCTCTCTTTCTTCTATCTACTTTTCCTGCTCCTGTGCAGCTTCTTATTCTGCCCCTGGGACTTCTTTCCCTACTTATCTGTTGTCCCCCTACAATTTTCCTAACTCATCGATTGAAAATACATCATCAAATTCCTCCTATGTAGGGGAATTGGCCAGGACTTCAGCAGGCTCTGCTTCCTTCTCTGGATCCGGGGAACTGGAAGAGAGGATTTCTACTTGTTGGGCTTGGGATGTTCCCAACCCCAGCTCCGCCTTTAGCTTTTTGTTGAGCCTTTTCTTTCTTTTGGTAACCAACGGTGGCCCTGCATCCCTTATTGCTACCACTTCCATGGGATCCACCCCTTTTGCCTTCAACATTAAGGCTGCCAGCGACGGGAAAGAAGAGGGACAAATTGGCTCGGCCATGAGCGGTGGAGTGGCCAGCCGTGTTATTAATTTTTCCCTCATCTGCTAGGAGGCTGCCACTGATTTTTTTATTTTCTCTTTTATGGGGACTTCTTGTGTAGGAGGGGTTGTATCTATCTCTTTACCTTTATCATCTCTCTGCAAAGAAGTCCCGGCCCCCAGAGTTAATTTTGGTGCCGGCTGGGCTACTCGGCAGGCACTTCCGGGGCACACCTTGAAATAAGCATGACATTGCTCGACCACCTCTCAAGTGAAGTCCTCAATTGTAGGCCCTTCCTAGGCATCCTAGTTTACCAGTGGAAGATTCCTTGTATCGATCCCCTTTGCCTTGTACTGGGGATCGATGGTGGGGGCGGCGTCTAAGAAGTCCTCCATGAACCTCCCGAGATTCAACTTTTGCATCATGTCGGCCATCATTCTGACATAGTGCCAGCTCCACACCTCCACATCATCTTGGCAATCTAACCATAAATCCTCCATATGGATGTGATGGGGCTCTGAAGCCCAGGGCAGTGCCGTTGCAATCTTTCCATGTGGATCAAAATTTTTCCGTGCCAAATAAAATTCCTTCAAGTTGTAACTTTTCAATTCATTGTCCGCCTCCTTTGCGGTGGCTAGGCTGCATGTGTAGTTCCCACAGGTGATTGGGAATAGAATGTTGGGTATCTTTTTCAAGGCAAAGAGGGCATGCACCTCCATTATTTTCCTGTAGTATTCCAAGGGCACGATCTTGTTCTCGTAATGTTTGGGCAACAAGTAGGGTTTCCCGGAGAAGCCGCTGACCCTAATGTAAGTGTGCTATTGGAATTCGATATAGTAGTGTCCATAACTATGGACCAAATTCATCACCTCTGACGATAGGTGGTATCCTGCATCCTGGGTGGGTGTGAGCAGATGATAATAAATGAACGCATCGTTCACCCGATAAAAACTAGGGAAGCTGGCCTCCCATTGAACTTGTGGGAAATAGTCTCATGGTGCCTTTTGTCTTAGGCCAATCCTAAGCACGCCATCTATAAGTAAGCCATGGGCATGGGGCCTCTGCTATACTAGGGCCCAGAAAATATAGGAAGACATGTAGAATTTCTTCTTCCTATTCAGTTGAAGGAACTAGGAGTCGACATGTTTGGAAATTATGGCCGCCTATTCAAAGTATCCTCCCTTGGTAGAGATGCCAAGGAGGAAGTAATACATCCATTTAGCAAACTCTTGGGCAGAGGGCTGCCCAAAGACCCAGGCCAAGGCTATCATTCCCATCTGAATGCTCTCTTTGAAATCAGAGCGGGGATTCTCTATCTTCATTCTCTTGGGGTCCCTCTTTGGAACCTTGAGCCAATGGGTATTCATGTATACCCGGGCGACATCCTCCAGCTGTGTGAATTGGTACAAGGCATCCATCCTTGTAACCACTGAGGCCTTGGAAAATTATGGGATTCCCAGTCCTGCCTGGAATGTGACTGGGTCAAGAGATACCAGAGGAGTAGGGTATCCAGTTGGTTCTGCGGCTGCAAGCATAACAGCCCAAACTGAAGAGTTGTAAATGGTGGCCAGTGTCAAGATAAGCTCCAGAGATTGCACGAAGCACGGGAAACAAGCTGCCTTGAGGATTCCGGAGCCCCCGACATTGATTGCTAGCTGATCTCTAGCCTGTCACTAGATGTACATTATTTTCACTAAGGCCTGCATTTCTGGCCATGTTCCGATGCTGGTGTCAATAATAAGTTTAACTTTAGACTCGATCTTTGAGCCCATAATGACATTGTCCTGCACGAACTTCATAGTCAGGGGCATCTTTTCCAGGGCCTTCTCCATTTTAGATTTTACTGCCACCCTGGTGGCTGCCATGGAAGGTAGTTTTGGACTTCCGGGTGGAGAGGATGTGGATGCTTCAGACATGCTTGGGAAATGAACTCCAAAAATCTACAAGGCAAAGCGACCGTCAAAACATATTAATCAAGTAAATAGTCTGGGGTCTGGAGATCTTACCACCGTGATGCTTGCTTTTCCTAAAAAGTTAGTTTCGTTTAAAATAACCGAAAAGCACACACATCATATGAATTTAAGATATTATCAAACATCCAGGTCTGGGGATTTTATCACACTTGGTAAAGACATGGGATGGATTGATGGTAGGATACCCAGAGCCTGGAGAAGTAACCATTGGTGAGGATGTGTAAAAAGGCAAGTCATCAAGCCTACGTGGGCACCACGTGCATAGGTATTAAATAGAAGTTATGACGATGACAGCGGAGCTAACTGTCCAAACACGTGAAAAGTGAAGGCCACTTGGCTGGAACTAATTGTGTGCATGGGACATAAATGAGGGTCTGACTTGTTTTATGGAAGAGAGAGAAAAATTCCTATTTGAAACTGGCTAAGAGCCAAGTTTCAAACAGGTGGTTTTCTACCCCGAAATGAGTTCATGGGCAGAAAACCAGTAACACAGGCGACTCGACCACCCTGCCAAGCCACCCGGAAGGATATACATGAGGGTTGAGGGATATATACATGAGAACGGAGGGATATATACACCAAATATACACAAATATACACATATATACATCGCAGAATGACGTCTGTAGGAAACCAAGCAAGGTACAGAGTATAAATAGCTATCTACATATTCTACAAATCGACCACTTCTGTGCAGAGGGCGGACAACCCTCTGGCAGAGCCAACCCACCAACGGGTGACAAAACCAGAAAATAGGAGACAACCAAAATAGAAAGACAAAAAATGAAAGCAAGACAACAGAAACACCAAACAAACCAGAAGAAAACAAAAAGGCGGGAACAGAAACACCAACCTAAGAATGCCAAAAGGTGGAGGAAAGGAGGAAGTCACCATGGGAGCTCTGCAATAGCTACAATTGTCAAATGGTCACAACCGCCACCACGAAGCACTCATAATTTCCTGAGAAGGATGGAGGTCTTAAGCACTGTTATCGCTAACTCTCTGCAAATCGCTCTGTTAATCACTCTAAAATCACTCTAAGTGCTCAAAATTTTTAATTGCTGTAAATGTGAAAGTGACAGTTAAGTTCTATTTATACCCATGGTAAAAAGGGTAATCCACCTCCTTCCGGTAATCTCTAGACAAGAAAACCTCCAGACTCCGGGCCTGGGGATTTCCCGCGATGATAACCTTAAGAACATCGTGGCAAAGGATCCCGGAGTCTGGACTCCGGCTCCCAATGAAGAACGACCTCCGGGACCGGAGTCCCGGAGATGAAAAACCAAACAAACAAAACACAATGGGGAAGAAAACCCCCGAGAAAGAAAACAAAAGGGAAAAAGATGAGGCAAAGCCGCAAGCAAAAACAAACAAAAGAAAAAAAAGGGGGACCCAACATTTTGCACACAAAATATAGGGACGGGGATGCAGGGCATAACAAATGGTGACTATCTGGGATAAATGCCTTGGCGCATTTGAGAACTATAGAATCTCTGGTTAGAAAAATTGGAACAAGCCACTTCCCGAAGTGTCTGATAGGCAAATAGAAACATATCTGAGAGAATCGAACCACACGGGATCCAGTCTGTAGCCCTTCATTAGTGGTGTCGTGTGTGCTTTGGAAGGAGTAGAGAAGAGGCACTAATTACATTAAACCAGGCATCAATTTTCTCATTTCCCCTAGAGACCAGAGTTTCATCCCGCTTTCCTCTTTTTTTTAATTTTGTTTGTTTCTAGGTGAGAAGGAAGTACTTCTTTCACCATTAAGCTTAAGCTTAGCTAATTTTAATGGTGGTACTTCTTTCACCCATCCACCCACACTTGGATGTTTGAAGAGGGGATAAAACTTCAGACTTGGAAATAATTTCTTAAAGTTTCAGACCTGGGTCAACCAATTAGTACAACTGATCTACCCTCAGCATGTTTGATTACTTGTTCCTTATATTACTTGTGCTCACTGATTGCTAGACTCCCGGAAACAACACCCGATGGAGATTGCTCAAAATGTGCCATAACCTGTGAAATAACCCTGGAGACCGGGCCAAGTCCACTATGCTAAAGATAGATTCCAAAGTTCACCATGTCGCAGACATCATACCAGAAACCAGAGTTTATGCAAAGCATTCCAATTCCTACAAGACAGAACAAAATGCCGGGACCGGAAGAACACCAAAAATGAAAACACAAAAACACAAAAAGGGGATTGCCCCGGAGGACAGTCGACAAGGCTATTTACAAGACAGGGTACCTCACAACAAGGCACCCGAAAGAAATATTTACAAGCGAAAGGCTTTACATATAATACAACTTTGGGCAAACTTACCCTATTCAAAGTAGTGCTTGAGAAACTGTCCATTAATAGGCAATGAGACAGGTTCACCAGTCAGGGTGTTAAGGCGATAAGTATTTGCATCGTAGATTTTTGAGATTAGGTATGGTCTGAGCCAGAGCCATTAGAACTTGGTCTGTTTCCCTTTCTTCTCCTGGGCCTTGTCCCATAACAGGACCAGATCCAAAATCTGAAAATCCTTGTATTGGGCTCTTCTGTCAAACCATCATTTTACCACTGCTTGATGACACGCGAAATGCTTAAGGGCTGCATCTCACTGTTCTTCCATTCATACCAAATTTAAGAGCCGAACCTCCATGATGTTGTCCTTGTTGCTAAACTCTTGCATAAACTATAAAATTGGGATCTGTAAGTTAACTGGGAATACAGGGTTCTGACCATAAACTAGATGAAATAGGGATGTTCCCAGGGCGGCCTTGACACAAATGCGATCCACCCAGAGGGCGAATTTCAACTTTTGATGCCAATCCCAGGGAATCTGTTCTAGCAGGTGTTTGATCACTTCAAGTAGATTTTTATTCATTGATCCAGCAACGTCATTCCCCTAGGGATAGTAGTTGTTGGAAAACTTCAAAGAGATCCTTTGATTGTAGGTCCATTCGAGTAACTGCACTAAAGAAAATGCCAGACCATTGTCACATACCAATGCAAAAGGCATTCCAAACCTTGTGACAATATTTTCTTCTAGGAATTTGATAACTACGTCTGCCGTGTTGTTTTTGCAAGGTATAGCCTCAGACCACCAAGTGCAGTAATCAGTAGCAGTGAGAATGTATCGGTGATTGGAAGATGAGTTGGGGTTGATTTCCCCGATGAAGTCAAATGCCAACTGGGCGAAGGGTCTAGCCTCATAGACTGGTTGTAAAGGCATAGCTGGGTTACGCTCATGATGTGCTGCAGTTTGGAAAGTATGGCATTTCCTTACATGAGTGTAAACATCCTTGAATATATAGGGCCAATAGTATCCAGCCTGAAGGATCTGATGGGCAGTGGCGTTGGCTGAGCCATGCCCGATTCTAAACTACCCGTGAAATTCATTAATCACCTTCACAACCTGGTCTCTGTCGATGCACTGGAGGTACACTCCCTCATAGTTTCTATGATAGAGCATGGAGTTTTTGATCATGAAGTGGGCACTTTTCATCCGCAGGGTGTGGCGTTTATGGGGAGGTAATCCCTCTGAGAATTTATTATTTAGTAACAAATATACCAAATCGGTATACCACGGGTCTTGGGTAATGGACTCCATTGTGTAAGTTTGACATTCTATGCGGGGAGTCTCTTCTGCCATCACTTGACTTAGTCCCTAGCCCTGGACTATCTTCATGGGCTGCATTTATAAGTCATACTCCTAGAGGATGGCCATCCATTTCCCCCATCTCTCGCCCAATTTTCTCTGCATCAACAGAGACTTGACAGCCTGGTCTGGAATGATAGCGTGTACCTTGCTTCAGAGAATATAATGCCAGAATTTCTTCACGGTGTGAACTAGAGAAAAGGCCTATTTTTTCAGTGATGAATATCGGACTTCGGTGTTCTTGAAGGGGGAGCTCATCAAAGCTATTGGTCGTTCTTCCCCTTCAACCTTTTGAGTCAACACTTCCGCGGCAGAATGCGGCGAAGCAAAGGAGTAAATGTAAAATGGAAGGGAATAGTCTAGACTAGCCAAGATAGGTGCTTTTGTTATTGTCTATTTGATCTGGGCAAACGCCCTCTTTGCTTTAGGACTCCACTCAATTTTGGTATCCTTCTTCATCATCTCATTGAGCGGTTTGACTATTTCTGTGAATCCCATGATGAACCGCCAGACGAAGTTAATCTTTCCAAAGAAGGATCGCATCTCTTTCTTACTACCAGGCATTTCTAAGTTTAGAAATGCTTTGACTCTGTCAGGGTCTATGGATATACCCTTCTCGAAGATGATATGCCTGAGAAACTTCCCCTCGGTGACCCCAAATATGCACTTCTTGGGGTTGAGGGATATGACATACCGGCGACATCTCTCGTAGATCTGAGCGAGATGGGTACAATGGTCACATCTGTCCCAGGAGAAGATGGTCAAGTCATCCATGTAGATGATTATGCACCGATTCACAAGGCCCTCAAACGCAATGTCCATGGCCTTTTGAAATGTAGCCCCTCCATTGATCAGACCAAAGGGAATTCTTCTATACGCAAACATTCCCCACTTGGTGGTAAACATTATTTTCTCTCTGTCTTCATACTTAACCATGACCTGGTTATATCTAGAGTACCCATCCAAGAAGGACATCATCTGGGATCCATTCACTATCTGCAACACCTCATCCAACGAAGGGAGAGGGTGATTATCTTTATTAGAGCCCTTGTTCAAGTTTCATAAATCCATGCAAAGGCAGATCTCACCGTTATTATTTCTCACAGGGACCAGGTTGGAAACCCACGTAGTGTGCCAGATTGGGAAGATTATCTGGGCTGACATTAGTTTTTCTACCTCTTGACAAATTAGGGGCTCTATCAGGGGGTTGACCGGTCTCTGCTTTTTCTGAAAGGGCTTAGCATCAGGTTTTAGGGGAATAGTATGGGTCATGATGGATGTGTCATATGTTTTCAAGTCTTCATAACCCCAGGAAATCCCGTCAATGTATTCTCAGAGAACTGCAAGAATCTTCTCCTTTTCCTCAGGGGAACAGGAGGTACCAATGTGAATCATCTTTTCCTCACTGGGCTGGCTGATGTTAACCTTTTCAAATTTTCCTCCCTTTGAGGAGGATGACACCTTCTCTCGGGCTTGAGGGTCCGAGTTGAAGATTCATTCTAGCACAACCACCCCCTTCGGGATGGTGTTAGTAGGTAGGTCCATGATCACATCATCTTCGTCACCCTGCCCCGTATCGTCATGGTCTTGTTCTTCCACTATTTGATTTTCAAAGATGCCAACAATCGCCATGAAGGCCAGGATATGCTGATCGTCCTCAAAAACCTGAAAGTGGGTGACATTATCTGGAATGGACGGGGTAGGGACTATCTCAACTGAAAATCTCCAGAGTCGTGAGCCGGCCATTGGCTCAAGGGTGCTGGCAGAAATAGTGAGGGCATCCAGGACATAGTTCCGTTGCTAGGGAATGAGGTCAATGCTGAAGGCATCAAAATATTCAATAAGGCTCCAAGCCCGGTTGTGGTATGCAGCCAACCTTTTGTCGTGACATGTGTATTGAATCTAGACTTGTTTAACAATCAACTCTGAATCACCCAGAGCCCGAAGGCGGGTGACACCTTTCCTTAACGCAAATAAGAGTCCAAGGCACAAAGCCTCATACTCTGTGACATTGTTTTAATAGTTAAACTGTAGTCTATAGGATGCAAGGAAGGACTTCCCTCGTAGGTTGATTAGTTCTACCCTAGCCCCACAGCCTTGTTTGGATCAGGACCCATCAAACTTGAGGGTCCAAAAGTCATTATTCGTAATCTAGGGCTGGGGAGGGAGAGTAGCCTTTGGATTATTGTTGGAAGACTTAGGGGTTCCCTCCTGGACTACCAGCATGAGGGTAGAGTTTACCTCCGGAGGTGTTTGGATTTGGGATTCCCGGGGAGATAGCACCAGAGGAGCACATCCCGTAGGAGTATTGGGCCCTAGAGAATCAGGTATATATTCTTTATTCTGAAAGGTATCAAGGTGCCGGTTAGTGATCGAAAGACAAGGTCCACACTCGAGCTCTGAATGTTTCTGATAGTGTACTTGGCACCAAGTGTCGGATAGGAGTGTGGCAAGGGTTGCTATGGCACCTTGAGAGTAAATCTCAACTCTCATCTTTTCTTCTAGGTCCTGGGCTCTCTGCAGCACCACAGGATCCTCTCCGGGGATGAAATCAAATGTTAAGATTTCAAAGGGTCGATACACCCCCAGGTAAGTCTCAGAGAAAAAGACCTCATTGACCCTCCCAACCTCGGTAAGGTCCTGTTTCATCCGGGGTTCACTTTTGACCCAAATCTTATTTGATTCTCCTTCCCATGGAAGCCATAAATGGGTGAAGTTGGTCAAAAAGTATCCATTTAAGGACTTAGACCAATTCTGACTTAATAACATCCCATAAGTCTCTGGGATGTCCACTACTTGGATGTCAATTATGATGGCTATCCTGGGGTCCTAGATAAGCTATATCCGGACATTCTTCAATTCCCCCACCATTTTTACAGCAATCTTATCCAGTTGGATCACTACACCATTAGATGGGGTGGGATGGAATTTGAGCTTCTGACAAATGGACAAGGGCATGATGTTACCTGAAGCTCCGAAGTCTACTAGGAAATTGTGTATATTTTTGCCTTGGATATTCAAGCCTAGTAGGAAAGGAGGATCCTCATTATTCCCGCGAAAGATGTCTGCGTTAGCATCTTCGAATGAGACAGTCTTGGGTGGGCGGCTGATGGCTTCTGGGTTCCCCAGGAGCTTCAAAAGAGACTTCTTTTTCCCAGGACAGTTTAGCAAAAATTTCATCAAATTCATGGAGGTGGTGGTCTGTTCTAATGCCTTTGTAATATCGAATCTTCCTCCTGGGAACTGGTGATTTTTCTTGGCCAGATCTTTTGCTTGAGTAGAGCTAGGACCTTTTGGATGAGTGGGTCGGTCAGTCATGTTATTCTAGGGAGGAGGAGTGTCTTTGATAGGAGGTGTGGGCATGTAAGCTGGTCCTTTACCAACCTGACTCCGAGTATTATATGGAGTCTGCAGGTTGGTAAAGGTGTTGGCCTCGAAGGGCAGGATAGATTCATCAAAGAATCCCTGCAATTTAGATTCCTCTTCATCCTTCCCAGAAATTCCAAAGAAGATGGTGTCACAGGTGAAGGTGTTATGGGTTGATTCTTGGACAGGAGGCTCTGGAGGGGTGGTATCATGCGACTACTATCTCTCTATCTGGGAGATCATGATGACCTTTTCTAAGGTGGCACAATTTATCTCATTGTGTGAACCCATGTTGTGCAATCTACACCAATTAGTCATGGGTTGGAAGTCTACAACTGGTGTGAAATGTGATGGTCCAACACCATTTTGGTTGGCATTTTGGTTTGGGGGTGGGTCTCCAGTGTTCATGTTATTATTCCATTGCTGTTGACTAGGCCTAGGCCTGTTGTTGAAGTTTCTTCCTCCAGCGTTGTTGTTTCGTTGGCCGGAGAAAATGTTTCCCCTCTAGGAATTTAAAGTCTGGGGTGCGTAGGACCCCGCCTTCAGTTGGCCCATGTCCACAGTCAAGGTAGACAACATTCACTAGAGGGATTCAACCTCAGTGGTCAACTGAGTGTTGGCATCATAGTGTGACAGTTGTTGTTGTTGGTTTTCCAAGAAGGCAGCAGTATTAGCCAAAGTCGAGGGAGACAATCCTCCAGTCACAGACGACTGAAAGAAGGGCACCCCGGACAGTTGTGTCTGAGACTGTTGTGCCTGTTGCGGCTGATTTCAAGGGAAAATTTCCAGACTGACACTGTCTGGGTCTGCATTGGTTAAATGTACTGGGCCTACTGGTCTATCAGGGGTGGCAGAGGATTCATCGCCATTGATGGGGCTCCCATTTCTAGATTGGGGTTGTACCCCCTGACATACGTGGTTCTATCGGGGATCATGTTGAAGGGCGTACTCTAACCAATGCTGCCTAGGGATTTGTTGAGACCACGGGACAATTCTAAAGCTAGGTTGTAAACTTTTTTCAAGGTGTCTCGGTCGCCCGTGGCGGTTGTTCTCCAAAGGAGAGTGGTGATGAAAGGGTCCATTGCATTAAGGTAGGTCTGTATGGTTACTTCTGTGGATGGAATAAAAGGGCCTGTGCACCATTTCAGGGCGCGCTAGAACCTATGGTTGAATGCTGCAAGAGGTTCATTGGGTTCCTTCCTGATGGAGATGAACTGGCTATGGGACCAGGCTGGGTCTACACACATGCAAAAGGCAGCCAGGAAGGCGTCCTCCATGTCCTGCCAACTATTTATAGAGTTGGTGGGAAGGTTAAGGTACTACTTCAACTCACCTTGCCCTAAAGACAAGGGAAACATCCAAGTCACAACATCTTCATGCTGGATCTGGTGTCGGTTCATGGCATCCTTATATGCTTGTAAATTTTCTTCTGCGGTTCATGAGCCTAAGTGCTCATATCATGGGCAGATCTTCTCCGGGTGAGAGCGTAAGTCATTGATTGCACCCAGAAAAGTTCCCATTGGGGACCCGGTGTTTCTGAAATACGCAGCCATTGGGGGAACTAGATGTTGGGTAGTTTGGGCACTGGTTCCCAAGATTGCCTGAGAAGTTTGGGTATTCTGAGGTATGCCAGACCCCCAGACAATAGCAGCTAGTATGACTTTCGAGGTCTGTTTCTTTTAAGCAGGAGGCTTGAGTTCGACAAACCTTCCAGGGTTCGGGGCAGACCTAAGAATTCTTTCAAATTTCACTGGGGAGAAAGACCCAATCCCGCTGAAGGCTTGACTCTTAAAACTATAACTCAAGGAACCCTTAGGAGGTGTAAAATCAAAATCTCGGGAGGGGGATGAGTTCATGGCCTCCTAGCGCCAGTTTCTGTTGATGGGGTTTTGCTGATCGGGTCCGCCAACAGTCATAAGTTGTCATTGGGTACTGGAGGTATCGACCAACTCTACCTGCAAAGGTTATCCGGGGAAATCAAATCCCCCAGGCCTTCAAGAACTTGGGTGTTGGGTCATGACGGTGCGGGGTTCAGTTGGGAGAAGTGAATATTTTTGAGGGGGATAGCTGGTTTCTTCAACTCATTCCCTCCAGAGATTCAATAAGGTAAGGTTTCCCCTAGCATTCTACACTTAGCAAATAAAATGAAAAAAGATCCTGCAGGGTTAGAAATACTTCATCTAACTATAGTCATGTTTAAACATCTAGAACATCAATAATACTCTGACATACTATACTAAATACCGAAGAAATACATAACCATCAGCTAGTATTTTATCAGTAGTGGGAGTAAAAAGGTCATTGATCTATTTTAACATATCAGAGTAGAAGACATAAAGAACATGAAACATGAAATACCATTAACTCAGAAGCAGGAATGCCAACAACATCATTGCAAAGAATTATTCCTTCTTCATTAATGTCTCTTCTAGCAAGCACTGGTGCGCGATACAATGGTGGCTCCAGGGGAGCGTCGAACTATTGAAAATAGAACAATGGAGCATTGAGCTTTGCAACTAGAATGAGACATCACTTTGCTATTACTGTGGACAACAAAATCATCAATTTTTTTGACGCTTGAAAATGGGCCAGTCTGGCTATTTATACAATTCTATTCTAACCCTAACCCTATTTTACATCATGTTTCAATAAAATATAATATCTGGGGGCCGGTACTACCTGCACCACCCTATAAAAGACCTTGAGATGGACTATGCCTTCTTTGTCAGAAGAATGAGACAAGAATATACAGAGGAAGAATCGGCTTTGAGAAGAGAGCCAGGAAGGAGAAGGAAGAAAGTAGGTCCCCTAGGGATTGAGGCTTCATGCCTCATAAATGGGAAATACAGCACTGTGTCTCCAATGTGCTAGGTGTACCTCTGAGCGGCGCCTCAAGAAGACCATCCTGTCAGAAAACCAACTGTTGAGTCGACGTTCCCTTGATGTAGCCAACCACCTTTTGACAGTCTTTATTAACCACTTCTGAAAGTGACTAGTCGGCCTCGAGGACCGGGACACAGATCACTTAAAAGAATACAAAATTTGGGATCCAGGACTCCGAGATCTGGGAACTTACGTCCCTAAAAGAATAAAGAATACCCAATGTTTGAGTTTTCCCCGACCTCCAGAGAAAGCTCAAGGTTGCTTATTATCATTAAAATCCTGGAGGAGGTGGGAGATTCCATCCTTGTCAATATCTTTTAGGCTGGCTCTTCAGTACTTAGCCACTTCAATTTGTTCCCCCAGGTCCAGAACATTCTCTTTAAATTCGTCAGCCATTTTTGCCGCGTCATGACCACTAAGTACCATGTGAGTTAATTTTGTCATTTGGGCCCCATCTATCCCCTCCGGGGATTGATACCAGGACTTCATTATTTCATCAAAACTCCCCAAAACTGAATCCTCTGGTGTGCATATATCTGTACTAAGGGGGTCAGCCCTAGAAGTCTTTATTACAAAAGACTTGTATAAATTGAAAAAATATTTTACCGCATTGATTTTATCCTGTAGAGTCCCTACCAGTTGCTTGGTTACCTCTAATGTGAGGTCAAGTCTGGAGTGTTGGGTCCTCACAAAATCAAATGATTCATCCCCTAGAATTCCAGATTCATAAATCATTTCCTCTCCCAGGCCAAGGAGTTCCTCAAGCTCTACCTTCCATGCTTGATAATTCTTGATATCACCCTCCCATAGGTTAATAAGAGTCTCCGCCTGGTGTATAACATGTCGGGCCATATATAAATCTAGGAGGGTGGATACCAGGAAACGCTGGGTGTTTCCTATCTGTAGGGCCACCCACTCGTCCACTACCTAGGCCTTCTTCTTCATTATTCGCAGGGAGTCTATGTCACTCTGCGGTAGATCTTCAGAGGTGGAGGCCTCCGAAGGAGCGACATTGATAGGTCGAGCTAGCTCAGCGAGAAACCCCATAAGGTTTGCAGTTTTTTCCTTTTCTGCTCTGAGCCTCTAGGCTTCTTTCTCATAACGAGCTTCCACTGCTCTAGCTGCCTCCTTTAGCAAGTCCACCTCGCCCTATTTTCCTCTTTTTCCAAGCGATACCTCTACAATGTTATAATCTTTGGGTTCCATGGTTTCTTCATCGACGCTTGGGGGAGGTGTTTCCACAATGGCAACTATTTCTCCACCCAGCCCAGTTCAAAGAGTATGAACTGTCTGGACTTTCTTGGCCTTTGGCGGGGCCTGGACCTAAGCCATCATTTCGGCCAGGGAGAGAGGAGTTACAGGAGTGGACAGAGATTTTCTTTTTCTTCTCTCTATTCACCACTGAGGCCGTAGGGGTAGCCTTCCTGCCAGAATCTGTTCCCTTGGTTCTTACCCGGTGTCCTGTGGCTGTTGCTCCTTAGTGGCATCGACCTCATCCATCCCTTTCCCTGTGTCTACTTTTTTTATAGAAAAATTTTCCTTGGCAACCTCCATCTCCTCAGCCTTGTCCTCTATGTTGATTTCTCTGTCTGGACTTTGGTAGGCTTCCTCGGGAATTTCCTCTTCATACTGCCCTTCTTGTTTCTCTTCTTCGACTACCAGGGCTTCTTCCTCTATTGGTACATCTTTTGGTAGTAGGGGAGATGTTGGGCCAAGATTTAAAGTTTTGGCCGCGGTAATCACCTGCCCAAAGGTTGCTCCTGGGAGTGGCACCTGGAACGTGGCAGTTGGGGTTATGATTATTCCCAAAGGTCTGGTTCCCCCAGCAGATGCCAGTCATTCATCCTATATTTTTTGGTCCACCCCGGACCCTGCATCTCTCGAGCCTTGGAGGCAATTTTCGGCTCTGGCTCTCTTTCTTCTATCTGCTTTTCCTTCTCCTGCGCAGCTTCTTGTTCTGCCCCTGGGACTTCTGTCCCTACTTGTCTGTTGCCCCCTGCAAGTTTTCAAACTCATCGGTTGCAAATACATCATCAAATTCCTCTTGTGCAGGGAGACTAGCGGGGACTTTAGCAGGCTCTGCTTCCTTCTCCGGCTTCGGGGAACTGGAAGAGAGGATTTCTACTTGTTGGGCTTAGGATGTTCCCAACCCCAGCTTTGCCTTAGGATTTTTGTTGAGCCTTTTCCTTCTTTGGGTAACCAAAGGTGGCTCCGCATCCCTTATTGCTACCACTTCCATGGGATCCACCCTTGTTGCCTTCACCATTAAGGCTGCCAGTGACGGGGAAGAAGAGGGATGAATTGGCCCGACCATGAGTAGTAGAGTGGCCAGCCGTGTTATTAATTTTTCCCTCATCTGCTGGGAGCCTGCCACTGATTGTTTTATTTTCTATTTTATGGGAATTCTTGTGTAGGAGGGGTTGTATCTATCTCTTTACCTTTATCATCTCTCTACAAAGAAGTCCCGGCCCC
Organism: Thuja plicata; assembly: GCA_018584345.1. Lineage (NCBI taxonomy): Eukaryota > Viridiplantae > Streptophyta > Pinopsida > Cupressales > Cupressaceae > Thuja > Thuja plicata. The sequence continues at coordinate 6,932,336 of MU224061.1, forward strand.
CAGAGTTAATTTTGGTGCCGGTTGGGCTGCTCGGCAGGCACTTCCAGGGCACACCTTCTTGAAATAAGTGTGACTTTGCTCAACCACCTCTCAAGTGAAGTCCTCAATTATAGGCCCTTCTTGGGCATCCCAGTCTACCAGTGGAAGAGTCCTCGTATCGATCCCCTTTTCCTTGTACTGGGGATCGATGGTGGGGGCGGCGTTTGAGAAGTCCTCCGGGAACCTCCAGAGCTTCAACTTTTGCATCATGCCAGCTGTCATTCTGACGTAGTGTTGGCTCCGCACCTCCATGTCATCTTGGAAATCTACCCAAAAATCCTCCATATGGATGTGATGGGGCTCTGAAGCCCGAGGTAGTGCCGTTGCAATCTTTCCGTGCGGATCAAAATTTTTTCGCGCCAAATAAAATTCCTCCAAGTTGTAACTTTTCAATTCATTGTCCGCCTCCTTTGCGGTGGCCAGGCTGCATGTGTAGTTCCCACAGGTGATTGGGAACGGAATTTTGGGTATCATTTTCAAGTAAAAGAGGGCATGCACCTCTATTATTTGCCTACAGTATTCCAAGAGCATGATCTTGTCCCCGCAGTGATTGGGCAACAAGTAGGGTTTCCCGAAGAAGTCGGTGACCCTAATGTAAGTGTGTTGTTAGAACTGGATGTAGTAGTGTATATAACTATGGACCAAATTCATCACCTCTGAGGATAGGCGGTATCCTGCATCCTAGGTGGGTGTGAGAAGATGATAATAAATGAACGCATCGTTCACCCGACAAAAACTGGGGAAGCTGGCCTCCCATTGAACTTGTGGGAAATGGTCCCATGGTGCCTTTTATCCTGGGCCAATCCTGAGCATGTTGTCTGTAAGTAGGCCATGGGCATGGGGCCTCTACTGTGCTAGGGCCCAGAAAACATAGGAAGACATGTAGAATTTCTTTTTCCTATTCAGTTGAAGGAACTGGGAGTTGACATGTTTGGAAATTATGGCCACTCAGTCGAAGTATCCTCCCTTGGTGGAGATGCTGAGGAGGAAGTAATACATTCATTTAGCAAACTCTTGGGTGGAGGGCTTCCCAAAGACCCAGGCCAAGGCTATCATTCCCATCTGAATGCTCTCTTTGAACTCAAAGTGGGGAATCCCTATCTTCATTCTCTTGGGGTCCCTCTTTGAAACCTTGAGCCAATGGGTATTCATGTATACTCGGGCGGCATCCTCCAACTGTGTGAATTGGGCCAAGGCATCCATCCTTGTAACTATTGAGGCCTTGGAAAATTGTGGGATTCCTAGTCCTGCCTGGAATGTGACTAGGTCAAGGGATACCAGAGGAGTAGGGTATCCAGTTGGTTTTGCGGCTACGAGCATAACAGCCTGAACAGAAGAGTTGTAGTTGGTGGCCAGTGTCAAGATAAGCTCTGAAGATTGCATGGAGCATGGGAAACAAGCCATCTTGAGGATTCCAGAGTCCCCAACATTGATTGCTAGCTAATCTCTAGCCTGTCGCTGGATGTACATTATTTTCACTAAGGCCTGCATTTCTGGCCATGTTTTGACGCTGGTGTCAGTAATAAGTTTGACTTTAGACTCAATCTTTGAGCCCATAATGATGTTGTCCTACACAAACTTCATATTCAGGGGCATCTTCTCCTGGGCCTTCTCCATTTTGCATTTTACTGCCGCCCTAGTGGCTGCCATGGAAGGTAGCTCTAGACTTCTAGGTGGGGAGGATGCGGATGCTTCAGACATGCTTGGGAAATGAACTCTAGAAATCTGCAAGGCAAAGCGACCATCAGAATGTATTAATCAAATAAATATTTTGGGGTCCGGAGATCTTACCACTGTGATGCTTGCTTTTCCTGAAAAGTTAGTTTCGTTCAAAATAACCGAAAAGCACACGCATCATATGAATTTAAGATTTTATCAAACACCCAGGTCTGGGGATTTTATCACACTTGGTAAAGACACGGGATGGATTGATGGTAGGATACCTAGAGCCTGGAGAAGTAACCATTGGTGAGGACGTGTAAAAAGGCAATTCATCAAGCCCACATGGGCGCCACGTGCATAGGTATTAAATGGAAGTTATGGTGATGACGGCGGAGCCAACTTTCTGAACGCACAAAAAGTGAAGGCCACTTGGCTGGAATTGATTGTGCACATGGGACATAAATGAGGGTCTAAATAGTTTATGGAAGAGAGAGAAAATTGCCTGTTTGAAACCGACTGAGAGCCGAGTTTCAAACAGGTGGTTTTTTGCCCCAAAACAAGTTCATGGGCGGAAAACCAGCAACACAGGCGACTCGACCACCCTGCCAAGCCACCTGGAAGGATATACATAAAGGCTAAGGGATATATACATAGGAATGGAGGGATATATACACCAAATATACACATATATACATCACGGAATGATGTCCACAGGAAACCAGGCAAGGCACAGAGTATAAACAGCTATCTACATATTCTACAAACTGACCACTTCTGTGCAGAGGGAGGACAACCCTCTGGCAGAGCCGACCCACCAACAGGCAGAAAAACCAGAAAAAAGGAGACAAACAAAATAGAAAGAAAACAAAAAAAATTAGGACAAAAGAAACACCAAACAAACTAGAAGAAAACAAAAAGGAGGGAACAGAAACAACAACCTAAGAATTTTGAAAGGTGGAGGAAAGGAGGAAGTCACCACGGGAGCTCTGCAATAGCTATAGTTGTCAAATGGTCACAACCGCCACCACGAAGCACTCATAATCGCCTGAGAAGGATGGAGGTGTTAAGAATTTATTATCGCTAACTCTTTGCAAATCACTCTAAAATCGCTCTGAGTGCTCAAAAGTTTTAATCGCGGTAAATGTGAAAGTGACCGATAAGTTCTATTTATACCCGTGGTAAAAAGGGAAATCCACCTCCTTCCAGCAATATCTGAACAAGCAAACCTCCAGACCCAAGGCCCGGGGATTCCCCACGATGATAACCTTAAGAACATCATGGTGAAGGATCCCAGAGTCCGGAGTCTGGCTCCCAATGAAGAATGACCTTCAGGACCAGAGTCCCGGAGATGAAAAACCAAACAAACAAAACACAACTGAGAAGAAAACCCTGGAGAAAGAAAAAAAAAGGAAAAAAGATGAGGCAAAGCCGCAAGCAAAAATAAACGAAAGAAAAAAAAAAGGGGGACCCAACATTTTGCAAACAAAATGTAGGGACGGGGATGCAGGACATAACAGACTCCTAACAGGGTCCGACCCTTAACCAGGTCACTATACTACTGCATTGTAATGTACAAATCCTAACAGAGTTGGAAGATCTTTTAACAGGGATCACTATAAATATTATAGTTCTTTGTGGGTACTAATTCCTACCGGGGTTTTTACCATTTGGTTTCCCCATAATCAAATTGATGTGTTGTGTAATGTGTTATCTGTATGTGCATTTACTTTGTATCAATCTGGATTAATAAGTTTAAGATAAATATTTAAAGTTGCTGATAACTGATTCACCCCCCCCCCCCCCCCCCCCCCNAACTGATTCCCCCCCCCCCCCCCCGCTCTCAGTTATCCTTGAAGTATTCTAATAGAGTAGCCATGACATTGACTGCTTTATTATCTGCCCTTGGAATTTGTTGGAAAGTAACATGTGAAAATTATTTCTTAAGGTCATAAACCATATTTTTATAAGGCACCAGTTTTTCATCTTTTGTTTGGTAGATATCATTCACCTGATTGATAAGCAACTGTGAATCTCCAAAGACCTTTAGCTCATCGACATGCCATTCAATAGTGATATTTAATCCATTAATCAAGGCTTCATAGTCAGCAGTGTTATTTGTGCAAGGAAACATCATTTTGTAAGCCTTTGGTAATGAATACCACTGAGGTGTGATGAACAAGATTCTGGCGCCCAACCCCTGTTGGGTGAATGATCCATCAAATAACATGGTCCATGACTGATGTGCGAGAAGCATGATGGACTCATCTAGGAACTCAATCCATAATGGTTGATGGTCTTTAATAGGTGCCTCGGCTAACTGATCTACAATTTCTTGTCCTTTGATAGCTTTTCTCTCCACATACTCAATGTCAAATTCACTAAGGAGCATGACCCATTTAGCTAGTCTACCTGTGAGGGTAGCTTTACTGAGTAAGTACTTTAATGTATAAATTTTTGCAATGAGCCTTGTAGTGTGGGTAGGCATGTAATGCTGTAACTTCTAGGAAGCGAACACCACTGCCAAGCAAGCTTTCTCAATGACAAAATAATTCATTTCATAGGAGACCAATGTTCTGTTGATGTAATAGATCGCTCTTTCTTTATTGTTTTGATCTTCTTGGGCCAATAGAGAACCCAAAGATGTTTCTATAGCTGAGATGTATAAGATTAATGGCTCCCCATGAATAGGAGGCATTAATATAGGTGGATTGGCCAAATATTGTTTGATTTTTTGAAAACCTTGTTCACATTCTTTATTCCATTCATAGGTCACACCTTTATGTAGAGTTTTAGTAAATGGCTGTGACTTGTGAGCTAGTTGTGAGATGAAGCACCAAATAGAATGAAGCCGACCTTGAAGACCTCTAATTTGTCTGATATTGCGAGGTGGAGGCATTTCCATGATAGCTTGCACCTTTGCAGGATCCACCTCGATTCCTTTCACGGAAATGATATAACCAAGAAATTTTCCCGAAGTTACTTCAAATGCACATTTCTTAGGATTAAGACGCAGTGTGAACTTTTCCATATGATCCAGTATAGGGCCTAGATTAGTAAGATGTGCTTTCCTATCCATACTTTTAGCAAGGGTGTCATCAACATAATCGTCCATTGTCTTGTCCATAATATCATGAAATATAGTAGTGACTGCTCTCTGATATGTGGCTCCAACATTATTAAGACCAAAAGGCATAACATTCTAGCAGAAAGTACCCCATGCACAAGTGAAAATAGTCTTTTTTTGGTCCTCTAGTGCAATTTTGATTTGGCTTTAGCCAGAGAAACCGTCCATTAGGGAGTACATTTTGTATCTTGCTGTCATATCCACAATCATATCAATGTTGGGTAGTGGGAAATCATCCTTTGGACATGCCTTGTTTAAGTCCCTAAAGTCTATGCAGACTTTGATATATTTGTCATGCTTCAACACTAGGACTATGTTGGAGATCCATTATGCATAATCAATTTCTCTGATGAACCCATCTTTTAGAAGTTTCTCCAACTCTGCCTTGACAAGTAGAGCCACATGTGGATGCATCTTTCTAAGTTTTGGATTTACTGGTTTTACTCCCGGAGCTATTGAAAAATGATGCATGATAAGATCAGGATCTACACCAGGCATGTCAGAGTATGTCCATGCAAAGTTTATCTTTTTCTCCTTGAAGAAATCTATGAATTCTTTGAGTTCTTCTGTAGACAATGATTTATCCACAAGAATAATGTGTGGATATTCTTCTGTACCCAGATTTACTGGCTAAATCGGCTCAATTAGCACTGATGATCATTCTTGGAAATGATCCAAAAGTGTATCAAGTATCTCATCCTCAGGCACCTAAGAGAGGTTTTCACCTTCAGATACGTCTATTCTTTTTATTTTTTTGGCTTTGACACTGCTACAATGTGGTTTTCACCATCAGAGTGCCTATTTTTTCTTTATTTGATTTTATGACTAAGATACTTGATATCAGCCTCAGTCATGTTGACACTTTCTTCACTAGTGGAGGACATTACAGGTTCAACAACATGAAGATAATAGGCTAGAGCATATTCATTCTGTAATGTGAGGACTTCATTGGATGAGGAAGGGGAATTCCAATCTATTAGCTCGGGATGTTGGAGTGAGAGAGAAGTGACGGGTTTAAGTGCATTCATGGTATAGTCATCGAAAGTGCTAACTAGTAAGATGAGACCTAGAGAAATCTCATCCAAAGGTGTATTCAAATCTATTTGACTCCTACCAACCATAGTAGAAGATACATTAACATTTATGGAATCAGACTCATTAGACCTTTCACTAGACTCATCACCTATGTCGAGAAGTTTTTCATAGGATCCTTCTAAAAGAATGTCAAACTCATATTCATGGGAATCTGTGTTTGCATTCTGACTGGGATGTTTACACCATGAAGGTTTGGGAGTTCTTGTGACACCAGCCTATTCTTATGCAAACTACTCTTGAAACTGTGATGGTATGTATCGTTCACCTTGGAAACTAGGATCTTGTGACACTTTCCATTGTTCGTATATCAGAGTAGTAAATGGAATAGTGACATTGGAATCACTGCCAGCCTTACCTATACTGGCATGTATCATGACATTATCTAGCTCAACAAAGAATGCTACTAGATCTGGAGGAATAGGATAAGGAAATAAATCCTCATCGGAGCTATCCTTAATGGTGTCAACTATAGTTGTGCCTTCAGGTTCTAGTGAAGGATCTAGTTTTGGCACAAATTTGTTAATCCCTAGATGGAACAAGATCTTCTTGAAACCAAAACCAGTTGTGTCTTTCATCTTTTGACCCATATCTTTAATAGGTTCAACTAACCCATTACCATTCACTCCTATTGGGCCACTCCCTTTATATCTAAAGTGTTTCATAATTTTAAGACCTTCACTATTGGGATCTAGTTCACGAGTTGGGGCAATCTGTTCAGATGTGTCCTTTCCTTTGTAAAGCCAAGATTTAATAGCTCTTTCCTCATCCTCATCTTCTAATGGTGTTGAAGCTCATACAAAGGCACCATCATAAACTATTTTAGGAGGAGCAGTAGAAGATTTATTTTTCTCAGAAGGTCTCCCGTAAGAATGAGGAGATGGAGGTAGAGCTACTAACGATAGCATAGGTTCTATCTAATACCCCCCATGCCTATTTCTTTGATTTTCAAAGTCTATTCCATGTCTCTAATCTTGGCATCATAGAGTTATGTGTATTCTCTGTTAGTAGGAACAAGACTATCAGCTGACTGTGTGAGTGTATTACAAGAAGAGCCCATATTAGCAGGAACTATCACTTCTGCACCATGGAAAGGAAACTTGATGCACTAATGATATGTAGAGGGAACCACTTGCATTTCATGTATCCATGGTCTTCCAAATAGGATGTTATAAGAAAGAGGAAGGTCCAACACTTGACATGTGACATCTCTTTCAACCTGTCCAACCCGAATGGGTAGCACGACTAAACCTTTAGACTTTATCTCTTCTTCATCATAGGCCTTGATAGTAATTCTCTTGTAGGAATCTATGCGATATTCATCATAACCTAGCTAAGAGAGAAAGTGAGCAGAGAAAATGTTGAGGCCATCACCATTATCAATAAGAATGCAGTGAACTAGTTTTTTGCCAATGATGACCTCTATATGCAAAGGAGCGTTATGCGGGTGATTGATCGAATGGTCATCTTCTTCTGAGAAAGAAAGATAGTACGGTGAATTCAAGTGACCCACCATAGATTGAAATTGATCAAGATTAATATCTTTGGGGATGTTAGCTTCTGCAAGGGATTTATCCAGAATCTGCCTGTGAGTAGGCGAGATCTTCAATAGCTCAAAGATGGTTATTTGAGGATTGGTTCTTTGCAGCTAGTCAAGAATGCTATAACTAGCAGTAGGAGGTGTGGGGACCACTTTCATAGTCTTGTTGGCAGGACCAGCAACAACTTTATCCATGGGTTTTTTTGGTGTAGATGTAGTAGTAGGAGGGTCAGGACCCTTGAGAGTGATCTTATAACAGGATCTGGTAATGATGTTTGTGCAATCCTGAGATGATTCATGTTTAGATGAGCGAGACCTAGGGCCTCTCAAGAAAAACAAAGTCTTAGGCTTAGGAGCATCCCCGCTCCCCTTGGTAGTAATCATATCACAATAATCCACTTCAATAGGTTCAATCATGTTGATGACATTGTCATAAGTGGTATGTGCATAGTTAACCTTGGAATTGTTGTTCTTAGTATTGGAGGACTCACCTTTCTTATGATGAGGAAAGGGATCTTTAAATTCCTGGTGATCCAAATTCTTATTATGGTTTTCCACAACAATAACCTCATTATCAATCAGAGCTTGGACCTTATGGCGCAACTGAAGACAAGCAGAAGTCTTATGACCCTTGTTTTGGTGATATTCATAGTATGCATTGTTGTTCCACCAATGGGGTCATGGTTGCAAATCATATATATGCTTGTCCAAAGGAGTGAGAATCTGATTTTGCACCAAAGTCTTGAAAACTACATCAAGCGGTTCTCCCAAGGAAGTAAATTCACGCTTGGGTCAAGGGGCCCAAGGTTTGTTGCAAGAGAATCTAAAAGGAGGTTGAGTGTTTGTTATAGCCTTTTCAACAATTTTGATCACTTGTATACTAGAAGTAAGATTGAAAACTGGTTTTGAAGGAGTTGGGGTCACATTGTCAACCACTCCATCATTCACAACATCCCTATTCTTGTTGAAAAACTTCCCTTTATCTTTGTTGGAAGAAGAGGAACCTTGTTTAATGTCTTTGTCTAAAGTCAATTCCCTCTTCTTAACCATGAATGCCTCTATCCTCACAGATTTCTTAATCATGCTGTCAAAATTAAGGGGACCTTGAAACTGTACCTGATACCCAAAATTAGGAGTGAGATTGTCCAAGGAGATGTCAAGTTTCTTATATTCAGGTATTTTATGAGGATACTTGGTGCAAAGTTGTCTCGATCTCTGGAGAAATGTCAGGAATGGCTCCTCTTGTCTTTGCTTGAGATTGCAAAGGTCCCTGATGTTGACGGGATGTTGTATGTTGTGAGAATAATGTTGTATAAAGAGATTTGTAATCTCATCAAAGTCTTGATGCCGGTGGGTAGTCGAGAAAACCACTCCGTGGTAGGTCCACCCAAACTTCGGGGAAAGAGATGCATAAAATAGGTTTGATCATAAATGAAATCCATAGATAGGGCCCCAAATTCTCTCAGATGATCTTGAGGATCAGTGATACCCAGATATTTATCATACTTAGGGAGTTCCACACCTTTGGGAAAAGGTGGCATATGAAGATTCCCATCAAAAGGAAAAGGAAAGATGCTCTCCATCATGAATTATTGTGCGGGTTTGTCCTTATCCTTTATAAATTGGCTAATTTGGTTTTTCATATCTTGAATCATCTTTTGCAATTTGGCAGTCTCAGTCTCTTCTTCTTTAGCCACAAGAGTTTCCACTTGGAATTTTGGGGGTAGCTTAACTCCTTGTTTTTCCAAATCTAGAAAATATTTCTCTTTATCTTCTGCAAGGAGAATTTCCATCATCTTTATGAGAGCCTTATTAGATTTTGTAGCATCTATGTCATTTTGAGTTATCGGCTCATCATCATTACCAAGGATCTCATAAATTCTTTGACTCTTATCTTGACTCTGGTCATGTGGAGGAGGGTGATGGTGATTTTGCTCCTCTTGTTGACCCTGATCATTTTGAGATTGGTCATAGAACCCGCTATATTAACCTTGTAGGTAATCGAAAGGATTTGCCATGTCGTTGATGTGGGATTGTGTTGTGTGCAGAGGTTCAATACGAGTGTGAGTATTGAGCTGAGAATTTGTGGTCAATGTAACTTTTGGCAGATCAAAGGGGTTGATAGGATCAAAAGGATTGATATGTTCAAAAGGATCACTAGGCAGTGAGGATTTTCAATAGGGTCAACCCAAATAGGTTACTTTCTGAAGTTCTGTCGATCTAAAAGAAATGGATTCTATTGATCTTGAAACAAGGGATTATAGCACAGCTGGAACACTGGTTTCTGATTCGGACTAGGATCTATACTGAATGGGGAGGAGGAACATGAGGATCCTTCTTGACTATCATATTGAACAATGGGTTCAGAATGACCTTTTCCTTGATTATGAGGTTTACCTCTACCTATTCCGGAACCACGAATAGGAAATATCTTGCCACTTCTAGTCGTAATAGGCATAGACGAAGATGAAACGAGAGAGAAATTAGGATCCAACTTAGAAATTTGTCTCTAGAAATAGTGAAAAGGAGATAATAGACTAGAATAGCCAAGATGTGAAATGCACCTGGCGTGAATCGTTAAGAGTATGGCTAGAATAGTCGATATGTGACTATCGCATTGCAAGGTACAAAAGCACATAAAGGTATGACAAAGAACAAAGAGACAAATTGAGTTTGAGCAAGAATCAGTCGGATCACAACTCGAGACAATTAGTTTCAGATTGTAGATAATAGGGAAACAGGCAATCAGATCTCAAGAAAAAATTAGATCAGACAAAAAACTCATCAGTCAACGGGAAATAACTCACTATTTTAGGACACCAGAGGATAGATTCGCCCAAGAAAGTGTTGTTTCACGCAAGGAAACTTGTAATTGCGCATGAGAAAATGAAAGCTCATGCGAGGAAGTGCTCAGTTTCTGGAATCTTGCACAAGAAAACTCTAGGTTTTGATAGACCAACTCAATTTTTGAGACAAAAATCATATTTTGAGACACAGTTAGGACTGTTCTCTGACATAATTTCAAGATTTAGGATAGTTTTATGACATTTCAGATCAGCAATCTCAGTTTGAATGTGACAAGCAATCGTTGACAAGCACAAAGTTTTAATCAAGCAATAGTGATGCAAGAAGTAGTCGCAAATAGTTCTACCAAGGACAAAGAAACTTGGAAGAATCATGGGAGTCTTTGTTTAATCATGATTGGACAGTTTAAGAATCAAAATAAATACTTAGTTATCCTTACAAAAAATGGTAGAGAAGACAAAATTTGTGCCTCACTGTCTTATGTGTATGCATGCACCTCACACAATATTGTCACCCCTGAGAGAGCGCCTGTGTTTTTGGTGTTTCCAAGGACTCAGTAATATATGTTTTAAGGTTACCCTTAAAGTAGGGGCCAGCGTCATATACCACCTCAAGCATCCAGGTGCATACCTACGTTGAGAATCTAGGGGAGAGATTCTTCCCCCTCCCTGTGCACAGTTATGTCTTCTTTCGGAGGTGATCTGGGTAGGCATCTAACTGAGAAATTTTTTAGTGGGATTCTACTCACAATAACCTTTGGTTCCCCTGATATAGGGCAGGGACCTTGTGGCCACACCAACACGTGAAATTCATACACCCCCGCAAGTAGGGCTAGGAGCGGCGCTGCTCAGTACAACAAATAAGGCTTTCTCAAGATGATAGTCAGAATCATGAGAAACAAGTTACCATGGCTTTGTAGTCTTTGGAATCAACAAAGAATACTTTATTATAGTGAGGTGGAATCACCATCGATAGGTGTGTACTCACTTGGGTCATTCCCAAAGGTTCAACTTTTGGCAGGCCCTCTAAAGGTGACACAAAACCTGGCTTGGATTCGAGGGTCAGATTTTATAATCCTTTCAAAGAGAGAAGAGCATACTTCTCTACCTCTTCACCTTACCTAAACATGCAAGACATATTCATCACCAAGATAACTCTCCTCCAACCAATTCACAAGCCTTTGGGTTTCTGATTCTCTCAAAGAGAGAAGAGAATAATCCCCTAACAAGTGAACGTGCTAAAGGTTCATTAACTTTCCTTGCTTCCCTAGGTCTCCATCATGTTAGAAATGTCTGGGTCTTGAATTTATCCATGGGCATCACTTCCATGTAATGAAGAGCCTATTCCCCTATTTTTCTATCAAGATTCCTAAGAAATTTTAACAAGGCCCTATTTATACTATGTGATGAAAGCAATAAACAAGCACACTGTTTTTTTTTTTATAATCTTCGACAACCGTCCTACAAGCAAACCATTAGCAAGTTTATATCTTTGTCAAGAGACTTGCAGCCCACTGTTATGCTGTCAAAAAAATCAAAAAGATAAAAAATAGCAGCATGTTAGGATGATAAAAAAAATAGAAACAATACTTGCAAAAAATAGTGAAATTTTAAAAAGCTGGCCCTGAGTCTTGCGCAAGGAAGTACAAGGCTTCCCGTGAGGAATTGAAAGGCTTCATGCAAGGAAGTGCAAAACTTTGCGTGGCCTGCTCAGAATTCTCATGCGAGAATCCATACATAGAGAAATACGGTTGTACGACAGAGTACATAATTTTATTAGAAAATTTTTCAAGAGTGAGGTCAGAAATCAATTTTCTGCCTCACGGTGGGCGCCAAAATGAATGTGTCTGAATGTGACCTCTAAATCAGGCACAAACATAACATAGTCATTGCTCAATCATCAAATTGTGAGAATGAACATGAATTGTCCATTCCACAAATTTGATTGAATCGACCTGTTGCCTCCTATTTAGTTGGGGTTTTTCAATTACTCTCAGAATGAGAGCCAACAACCATGACCATTGCTAAAATGGAGGATT
>MU224061.1:6964589-6982840 GCA_018584345.1 Thuja plicata
TTTTTTTTATGTTCTGTAAAATTAATCTGTGATGATTTAATTTTATACAAGGCTATAAGGATGAGTATATATATAGTCCTTTAAACAAATTAAATAATAATAAAGTAAAAAAAGGGTTTTTGTCTTAACCCTGCTACTGTTATTCTCTTTCACGCAGCCAAAGCCCTTTAATGTGGGGTGATAGGAAGGCAATGGGGTGGTGTGGGGTTCGACCCCCCCATGCGGTGGCCTGTCCTCACTCGTGGCTACCACTTTTGTGGTGGGCAGGCGGCCAGTCATCTAAACCCCCAACTCTCCTCTTTAACTTTTTCTTTGAAGATAAAAGAAAATTTAAATCTTAAAAAAAAAAATAGCGCCTCCATTAAAAGAATAAGAAACAGAAGCATAAAAGACTTTAACATTAAATCTGCACAGATTTTTCACAGAGACAACCATTTTTGCATACTAAATCTTGTGAATATAAATGCATATACACATAGATGTGTATAAACATTTATATATACAAGAGCAAGTTGATCTTTGACTATAAATTCCTTCATGGATTGTGTTTTGAAACCTGCGAGAAAACATGGAAGGGAAGAAAAAATGAAAATAGGGTTTGGAGATTTGGAGAAAATAGAAAGAAAGAGTGAAAGGAGGAAGACAACTTCATTTTTGGGCTTTTCTAGTTGGGCCCTAACCCTAATTTTGAATTAGGGTTAGGGATTTTCAAATAGTGAGTTGATTTCTTTTATTTTTTTAATTTTATTTTTATTTTTATATTGTTTTATAGAGTTATTGTTTTGCCTTTTGGTGGGACTGTTCTATTTAAGATCTATTTTTGAGGGAAATTAATTAGTTCTCGATATTTACTTTCCCTTATGATTTCTTAAATTCCTAATTATTTTAAATGTAAAAAATTACATTCTAATATGAAACATGATTTTAGAATCACTTCCAAAAACTTTTATAGAGTAGAATAAGGAAACTTTTATTCTATATTTTCTAAATAAAAAATTATAGTATGGAATAAGATTTTTCATAGCTTTTTGTGGAATAGTTTAAAGTTTATTTTTTTGAGGGAAATTATTAGTTCTCAATATTATTAAAGTTTTTCTTTGAATTACATTTAAACAAATGGAGTTAATGTCAATGCTTTTGTATTATAATTTGAATATCATTAAGAAGTTATTTTACTAATGATTTCAATGAAAGCATAACAGTTTTATTTGAATTAAGTAACCAATTATATTTAAAGTTGAAATTTTATAATGTGAAATACTATTAGTCTTAGGTTTAAATTTTATAAGCAAGAGACTATTTAAAGATATTAAAAGATCAAATTTTAACCTAGAGGGGTTTATGGAGCAATTTTATTATTGAGTTAAATTTAACAATATTACAAAAAAAGTAATCTAAAGACTAAATTATTATTATTATACTTAATAAATATTTGACTTGAAATTATAAATGGATTGAAACTTTAATGGAAGAAATTAAAGGACCATTGATTAAACTTAATTTATAAATGTAAGTAGATTATTACTTTTAAATTGAATTGTCTATTCGCTATTGAATAATGAGGTAACATCTAGGATGAATAATTAAGGATAATTTAAGTATAATTTGATTTATAAATTTGGTGAAATGAAGTTTATCACCTCTAGAAGATATATATTAAATTGTTTAGGGAACTATGTAATTGGTTTTGATTTAATTATTTAGTAAGACCTTGTTAATGAAGCTAAATAATATCATCCCACCTAGAGGTTTGATGCCTAGTAACTAATGCTCTGAGATAATTACATGGAGTTGGGAATGTATTAAACTGATTGAGCCTAAATGTTGTTTAAGAAACGTTGTGATTAATACTTCTGGATTTAATAATTTATTAACTAAACCCTTCACCTTCAAACTCTATTAATGTGTCCTTAAAAATTTGTTAGAGACCTATCATGTTAAACTACAAACTTTGTAGCTCATGGCTTAAGAGACGTTGACTCTCGTCATGATCCCCCTTAACCCTGTTGAAAAAAAATACACTTAACCTCTTGACCTAAACCAATTTGTAACCTTCTTAGTTTTTTTGTATCATTCCTCTCCCTTTAGTGCATTTAAAAAAAAAAACATGTGTTTTTTGAATGCCAATTTTGGGCATGACACCATAGCTGACATCACTAGTAACCAAGCCACAATCGAACTCAACCCATTACTCCAACATATGTTGGTTGTCCACCAATAAGCTTGCATCATCTGAAATATCTTTGCCAGAAAGATATACCCAAAACATAGAGACCTGCTCTGTCTAGAATCACAGTTAAAGTCCAGAAACTGGTTTTCACCAAATCAACTGTAAAATCCGCAATATGAAACATAAAGGCAAGAGAACTTAGGAATAATGTCAACACACATCCTTCTACATAAATCCAAATTTGATCATTCTGAATCATCCATATGGTGTCCGCACACTTCTTCCATTCAAGTAACCAGTTTGTCCTCTCCACATAAATATATGTTGACATCAATGACAAAATATGAATATCAACAACATGATCAATAATCAAAAATGATATCATCCAAAATTTTATCCTTGGGATATTTAAAAATACATACCAAAGAATCATTTAACTAATTTATAGCCACTTCCATTTGATAGATCAAAAGAAACACATTTTTTTTGTTCAGTGACTACCCTAGATGAGGGTTTCAGCCTGTTTACAAAGAAACCATCAGAAACTACAAAATACAACATGAAAACTCATGAGAATGGATTTAAATGAAATAATATTCACTGTTATAAAGTCCAAAAATAATTGCAGAGAAAAACAACTTCATATATGATCACATATTACACTGCAACAGCCATAGATGCAAGGAAAATACAGAAATCATAATGATTTTATTATCTTTCTTGTGAGATCTCCATCCAATTCTGCCTTAAACCTCTCCCATTTGACCTTTCTTGTAACACATATATAATGACCAACCACTTAACTAACCTCAAACTATTTTTCAAATGCCATGACCGTTGGATGAAATCTTTTTTTTTTGCAATTTTGTAATATTTTTGCATTGACAACTTTTGTGAATATGAAAATCTTTTTCCCTAATTAAAAAACTGACCCAAAAATTGGTGTCTATCCCCAATACATGTCAAAAAAGATTATTTGACACCAATGACATCATTTTCACCCATCATGGGCATATTTTGTGTGTTTTGACTAGGTTTGACCTATCAGGACCTTATAAGTACATACATGAGTACAATAGTTACAATTGGTTTGCAAAATAATTTGAAATGACCAAAAATGGTCCTTAGGACCTTATTGAATGCTTTAAAAGACACCACAAATTAAAACAGGAAAAAATACTTCATTAGGCAGCAAAGTGACTAGGTGCTGCTACACAAAAATTTCTTTTTAATGATATATACCTGTTGGAAGTACAAGAATGGGAAAGCAAGGTACTGAGAGGGGGGGGTGAATCAGATCTTAAAACTTAACAACATAAAACAAATTAATTCACATTCATACATATATGAATTTAACCTAACATTAGATAGCATCAATATCATGAAATGTATAACTCATAACACAAAATTTGGTAACCCAGAAACCCAAATACATAAAGATGGGGTGGGGATGACACCCACAAAATCTTCACTACTGCAGCAATAAAGTGTGCCAATTAGGGCTACAAGAGTTTGATTGCAACATGCAATCTACCTGGTTAAAGGTCTATTCTATTAAGAACTAAAGATCATTACAATCTACCTTGTTAAAGGATTTCAACTTACAGTAAAGTAAGCACTCAGCTAAGAGATTTGAAATGGTCTGCTAGAACCACTTTGTTGAGAGATTTCACATAATACACCTGTTAGAATGTTCCAAGTAGTGATCCTTCGTTATGCACTCAGATACTGATGACAGATTTGCTCTATCTAATACCTTCTGTGATCTCTCAATCTGATATGTCTTTACTCTGCTTATCACTACTCTATCATTCTGCTTGATCTAGGCTTCTTCTCAAAATGACTTACTGTTCATCTCTCATGAACACACAACCCTTCTCTGTATATCTCTTGCTCTCAGACTTATCTCTCTTTTAGGTTTAAAAGCAATCTTATTATATCTTTTCGAATTTGGCGGCAAGATCTAGATCAATGATCAATATCTATTGTTTATGCCTCTAATGCATACTAATTTCCTCATTGGCTCCATGCCATGCATAGTATAAAACAATTAAATGCGAAATTAACTCAGTAGACAAATATTAAATGCATACAAATGTTGGCCCAAATCTCATACAAGTCGGCCTAAACCATTTACATCAAAGTTTGAATTAATCCTGACATGTATGCAAAAACTATTCTGCTCGGCACTAAACATATCTGACGCTTGACACTTAATATTCTACTCGGCTCGGCATGATGTAACTTAGCAACCTGAAACTTTCTCGGCAATGTTGCTCAGCCTTGAATGTTTATCTTGGCCACAGTGATTAACCAACTAAAACTGCCTAAGTAAATGACTAAGTGTGGGTCACTAATCATCAACAAAACTTAGGGATTAAAAATCTCCCCCTTTGATATTAGTGGTAAAAACCCACTTATCATTTCAATTCATTCCATCCAAAATGTTTCCTAAGTACACACTATACTCCCCCTAGGAATGTACATCATAGTACATACAAAACTTTACATAGTATACATGCCTTCAAAAAAAATATTTACATGGATACATGTACTAATCTCCTTATGCTATATCCTTGTCAGTCCTATCAGATTCCCCTTTGTTTTTGTCACTGATTGCTGGTGGGGTCAAGTTATACTTGTCCAAAAACTTGTTATGAAGTTGTAAGGTAGACTCAAATGTAGAGTCCCAACTGACCTTGACAAACTTCATAACCTCTATTTTCACTTCTAGCTTGGCAGCTAGACTGACTAAAATTTCTGCAGTGGAGGGATGAGAATCTCTCTTAATCAATTAATTTGCAGATGAAATTTCTTTCTAAATAACCTCTAGATGAGGTATCAAACTTGTCTGAATAGTAATCAATTTGGTCCTAATCTGACCATCTTCATCCATGAGCTCGGCTATCCTCCTTTGTGCATAAGTCAATCTGTTAAAATGTAATGAGCTAGTGCTAGCATCCATACTCAGTGAACTTCCAGTTGACTTTAGGTCTAGTTGCAATTTCTCTAAAGCATGTAGATTATCCTTTGTGAATAATTCAACATCAGATAACCTCTTATGCAAAGAATAGACATTTGTTGCAACTCCTAAAATTTCTACTAGAGAAGAAAGTTCAACCTGATTTATTGCAATCTCTCCTGAGATTTTTGCTATTACTTTGTTCTCAAATTTCCTCTCGGACCATTGCAACAGTTTCTCATTGTCTTCAATATTGTCATCATTTACCTTTTGCACAATGTGAACTAACTATCCAAGAATAGCGTCTTGAGGGTTCTCATCTTCCATGTCAAAAGCCTTTACAAATATGTCTTTGATGTCATGTAACACTTGCTTTTGCTTATGCTCCCTTTTCAGTTCCTCCTATCTTTTCTCCCTCTTAAGTAGCTCCTGAAGAGTCTCAATCTATTCATAAGACAAAACATTGGGATCCCATGGTGAAATCACAATAACTTCATCTAATGTGACATCTAGAATCAAAGACTTCTTCCTCATAACTTTCCTCCTCTTGAATTCAGGTGAACTACTGCTTGGCTTCATTTCTACAATACCTTTTCTAGATTCAGTAGTTGTCACCATTGCATCTTTTAGTTCATTCAAAATTGTCTGCTGATCAGGCATGCTTCCTGTCTTAGTTCCAATGGGAGTTGATGATGCAAAATGTGGTAGATCAACCAACACTTGCATTGCCTCTTGTTCTTTAGGCTCATTGTTAATATCTCTTATCTCCTCACTACTATCTAGAACTGATTTTACAACCTCTAAAATAGGTGAATGTTGTACAATTATTTCTTGTTCAATTGTTTTCTCCTTTAATCTTCTTTTTGAACATCCTTATCCTTAGATTCCTTTTGAGTTCTCTCTTCTTCTTCCTCTATACTCTTCTCTTTTTCAGCCTCAGTTGCCTTAATAGGTGATTCAATAGCTGAGTCTCTCATTGCATCCTGACCCTCGACATCCAGATTGCTAGAGTCATCAATTGTCACATCAATTGGACTGTCAATAGTCAGATCAATAGTGTTAACTATCTCTGTTTTTCCTTGTGCTTCTGTTCTAGTCTTCTCAGGATCAGTAGAAATGTGAACTATTGATTTCTGTGGTACAAGGGTGGATTTAGTTTCTTTAGCCTTCAATTCAGATGTTCCTTCATCAGTTTTCTTTTCTTTTGGAGCAATCAATCCAAAAATTTCCTTCCAAATCCTAGTACTCTTCTATACTATCCCTTCAATATCATTCTTCAAAATAGCATAACCTCTCTATTTAGGTATGAATTTATGCTTTATACTCTTAAACAAATTTTTCTCTTTGTTTCTTGGTTAGCTCAGGAATGACTTGAGCTAAAGTGCCTTCTCTTATTTGTCTCTTAGTTGTGAGTGCAAATTCCCACTTTCCAGATAGAAATTCATACAACTCACTCAGCACATTGTTTCCTATTTCTATAGGTGTTAACTTAAAATTACACATCATGTATAGGAGAGCTTCCTGAACCTTATGTTTATCTTCTAGCTTCAATGTTTCATACTTGATAAACTTAAAAATAGATAACCCTACAAAATTTCTCAAGTTTTCATATACCTCATTAATATCCGTGGGTCTCTTGAATGATGTTGTTAGTATGTTTCTGGGTTCATTAGTTTATATCTTGTCTTCATCACTTTCTGGATCCAAATGTAGTTTCCTTCTTGGTTTCTTAACTTGTAGGCTCGGCACAACCTTTGTTGAAAATTTTGTCTTCGATCCAAAACTACTTTCTCCAATCTTCTTTGCATAGATTTTTGTTTTCTCTACTGGAGATGTGGCAGAAGATGCCCTTGTCCTTGGATGATTTTCAATGGGAGGGGTAACTCTAGGCTTTTCTTTACTCGGCTTTGTTACCTTTGCTACTGCTGGCCTCTTCCATTTTGCCTTGACAGTAATCTCTTCTTCAAATTCACTGACTTCTACTTCTTGTTCCTTAGATACATCTTCTCCTTATCCAGTAGAAATTTCTAGAGGTGCATCCTCTAGCTCTTCAGCACTCGGAAAGCCAACCATCTTTTTCAGATTTTTCACAATATTTTTCCTCTTACTTTCCATGGTTCTTGCCTTAAGATTCATCGAAATCTTTGCCTTAGCTTCATCATAATTTTTGAATCTTTTAGCTTTAGTATTAATCTCCTCTGCTAGGAGTGCTATGGTAGCTACTGATGCTTCATCATAATTTCTGAATCTTTTAGCTTTAGTATTAATCTCCTCTGCTAGGAGTGCTATGATAGCTACTGATGCTTCATCAATATTAACTTCATAGGGAAATGGCTCCAGCCATGATACCCTAGGTGTCATAGCCTGAATATAGGTGTAATCTATATCAAATAAGAAACATATCTCTTCATAGTGCTTATCCACAAGTGAATTGGGATTTCTGGTTCTCAACCTCATTCTCTTTTTGAATTCCACAAAATAATTTCCCATAATACTATTGAAATTGTTGCCTAATTGCTTAATACATTCACTAATCTATAAGGTGATGTGTCTGTCCTTCTTCCAGACAATATTTCCTAGTGTAGGAAATGACTTTTGTACATAGAAGAATATACACACTAGCAAAGAGCCAAACTTACATGATGAGCTTTTGGCTTTCCTGATTGATAGTAAGTTCTCAGCTAGTTGTGTCAACTGTAGCTCAACAAGGTCATAGGTGTGATTCTTTTTTACTATCTTCCATGCCTAGTCCACGGTTGTATAGGGAACACTATCCAATCGGCTTGACTGATAGAACTTGTGAGAAATCACTCTCACTCCAAAGTCAAGTTCCAAATCTTTAATTGTAGAGATAGTCATAACTCTGTTGTTCCAAACAGCTCCAGTGTTAGCTGCTATCTCTTCTTTACTTTGATATCTCATAGTTCGTTTACCACTGATAATAGGATACCTAGTAACTCGATGAATAATATCTTTTGTGATCTTTATTGGTCCATTGTCCAGCCACATATGCATATTATGAACTTGGCTTAGGAAAACTTTAATCCATTCATCCTTGAATTCTATTGGAAAATCTAGGGCACGAGTTAACCCTTTGTCGGCTAAATGTTTGAATTCGTCTTTCAGAATTCTATTTTCACACAACTTGTCATAGGATTTTCTCAATTCGCTATCACCCACTTCACCAATTTTAACCATGTAGCAGGATCTAACATCATGAATCATAAGTACCTTTGGTGGGATCGATGAGAGAGCTCTATTCAGATCACTCAAAATTGTGCTTTCAGGAAAGGCTCAAAAGTATAGTGGTGCGCATGCATCACTCCTTACTAGCTTAATTTGTTTCAGATCTTCCTCCATTCCTTTGACTGGTGTAGAAGAACTTGCAGCCATAATCTCTTGAAGTTAGGGTTCGATAATGAAGAACAAAGTACCTCAGAAAGAAATCACTTTGCACTGTTCAACTTAGGGTTGCCAATGGCACACTGACAAAATTATTGAAACAAACTTTGCTAGGATCAAATTCTACAACTTCTTCAATCGCTCTGTGAGTGCTGAAAATTGCAAGGTAAAAATGAATAATAGATCATTTGTCCTTATATAGACTCGAAAGGTTAAGATAGGTAAGCATTAATGATTTTTCCCGTTAGGTTAGTGCAAGCCAGCTGTCATTGGCCGACTAACATAACTTGCATACCACTCGGCTTACCACACTCAACCATCACAACTTACTCAGCCAACGAACTCGGCACCTATAGTGTAGATAGCTCTTCTTGGAACTTTTTTGTCACAAACATGTCCTGGTGCATCTTAACATATGCAGATATGGACTTTGGCACATTTACATATTAGGAACTGATGTAAGATTTGAAATTTAAATGTAGTTCCTTACATACCTCTATTTCTCAGTTGGAGATGGTGTGATCACCTGATCCATTGGATTGGGTGACCTTAGCTTTAGTGGATTCACTACTTCTCGGCTCTGTTTTCCTTATCCATGTCTGGTTCATCTATTCTCTTATTTATTCAACAGTAGGAGTAGGAACTCTTGTCCTACACTCTTTCTTTGTGTGACCTATCTTCAAACAACTAAAATAGACTAAGCTTCCATTCATCCAACTCTTATATTTCCCTCTGACATGTGTCTTTAACCAATCTTCAGGTGCATGTCCATATTCTTCACAGTAATGACAACTTTGCCTTGTATTATAATCCCAATTGTAAGTGTTGCCTCTCTTAGATGCCTTTGTTTGTGTCTTTGATGTCCATTGCTATTTAGCATTGGATCTATAGTCTTGTGCCTTATGACCATGTTTCTAACACTTGTAACAATAACCATTAAATCTTGGTTTTGGGGGTGCATCACTTTCTTCAGCCCAACATTCATGTGCTTTATGTCCAAATTTCTTGCAATTAAAACAGTAACCATTAAACTTAGGTTTAGGATTGGACTTACCTTTCTTGCTTTGGAAAATTTTTTCTGTATGACCTGGTTTTCCACAGTGGTGGCAAACAAGATTGTTATGCTTTGTCTTTGCATTCCTCCTTTCACCATTCTTAGACGATTCTCCTTTCTCAACAGATACCTTTGGTTCAGTGTGACCTAATCTAGAAGAATCCTTTGACCTTCTTGATGCCTCCATCAGAATCTCAAAATGAGTCAATGCTTCATTGGGTTTGTTCAACCTTTCGTTCAGTTTCTTCTTAGATCTCAGATCATCTTTCAATTGATTGTTCTGAGATCTCATATTTATCATTTCCATATCTTTCCTACTAATCTCCTAATTTGCAAGTAGCAGTTGATTTTCCATGTCAACCTGATTGATTGTCATCATCTGCACATCATGTGTCCTTTCATCAAGTCTGATAGTTATCACTCTTTTGTCTTCTTCTGTCGTAGCTTTGTCATCTTCACCTTTCTTCTTTTGTTCCACTACTTCACATAGTCTTACTGTCTCCATTTCTTGTTCTCTTTTCAATTTTTTGACTTCTTCACACATCGCATTGTTCTTTTCTAGTAGATCTGCAATTGCTGCATCACTCTTCTGAAATATATTTGTAGTGTCATCTTCCTGGTAATGAGTATCATTCATTTGTTTGGCCAAATCTTTCCTAGCTATTAATTATTTCTTCAATTTTTGTCTTTCTATATCAAGGTAATGTAAATCTAGTTGACTCTCGATCTTCTGATTCTCAATGACTTTTCCCAACTTTTAAACCTCCATCTCAAGATCTGTACTCACAAGCTGATTAAAATCTTTTGTAGGTGAACTATGCTCTGATACCAATTGTTGGAAGTACAAGAATGGGAAAGCAAGATACTGAGAGGGGGGGGTGAATCAGATCTTAAAATTTAACCACTTAAAAAAAATTAATTCACATTCATACATATATGAATTTAACCTAACATCAGATAGCATCAATATCATGAAATTTATAACTCATAACACAAAATTTGGTAACCCAGAAACCCAAATAGGTAAAACTGGGGTGAGGATGACACCCACAAAATCTTCACTACTGCAGCAATAAAGTGTGCCTATTAGGGCTTCAAGATTTTTATTGCAACATGCAATCTACCTGGTTAAAGGTCTGTTCTATTAAGAACTAAAGATCATTACAATCTACCTTGTTAAAGGATTTCAACTTACAGTAAAGTAAGCACTCAGCTAAGAGATTTGAAACTATATTCTAGAGCCACTATGTTAAGAGATTTCACCTGATACACCTATTAGAATGTTCCAAGTAGTGATCCTTCATTATGCACTCAGATGCTGATGACGGATCTGCTCTATCCAATACCTTTTGTGATCTCTCAATCTAATATGTCTTTACTCTTCTTATCGCTGCTCTGTCATTCTGCTTGACCTAGGCTTCTTCTCAAAATGAATTACTGTTCATCTCTCATGAACACACAACCCTTCTCTATATATCTCTTTCTCTCACACTTCTCTCTCTTTTAGGGTTAGAAGCAATCTTATTATATCTTTTCGGATCTGGCAGCAAGATCTTGATCAACGATCAAGATCTATTGTTTATGCCTCCAATGCATACTAATTTCCTGATTGGCTCCATGCCATGCATAGTATAAAACAATTAAATGCAAAATTAACTTAGTAGACAAATATTAAATGCGTACAAATGTCGGCCCAAATCTCATACAAGTCGACCTAAACTGTTTACATCAAAGTTTGAATTAATCCTGACATGTATGCAAAAACTATTCTGCTCGGCACTAAACATCTCTGACACTCGACACTTAATATTCTACTTGGCTCAACATGATGTAACTCGGCAACCCGAAACTTGCTCGGAAATATTGTTCAGCCTTGAATGTTTAGCTCGGCTACAGTGATTAACCAACTAAAACTGCCTAAGTAAATGACTAAGTGTGGGTCACTAATCATCAACAAAACTTAGGGATTAACAATACCTAGATTGCAGTCTACATGATTAAGCTAAAATATTTGGGCCTTCTCATTTACGTCTGTCCTCAACTTGATTTTTTTGGAATCATACTTCTCCTCAATCATAATCACTATGAAAATTAACCCATCTAATTTTTTCGTTCGAAACAATGCCAGCAAAAATTGAAAGCTCTAAAAAATGCCGTAAATAATTAATACCCATGTAGTTATTTTCTTAAGAAATCAATACCACTCTATCTTAAGAACTCGATGGAATTAGAAGCATGGAGGTCCATAAATGGGTTAAATTCCCTCAAATTTAATTTTCCTAAACAAGGTTGACCTACACCACACTCTTCTAGATTTCCCCCTCATCTAATAAAGTAAGGCCCAACTGGATCAATTTGAGGGTGTCCATATTAACTTTCAAAGTACAATAATGGAACTCTTCCCTACTCCCAAATCTCCCATATGGTCTTATAACAACCCCAAGGAATTATGTATCCATGGAAACATATGGGTATCAATCTACCACACCTATGATCAACTCAAATTGTTCTTCTCAATTATCTGCCCACACCTCTCTTATACGAATAGATTTGCTCTTAACCCTAACCATAATGAATCTCATCTAATTCAAGATAGCTCATATCTTTATGACTAATTGTAGTAGTTAGGGATGATACCAAAGAATTATATTTCTTATTAATTTAATTCTATACAGTAACTTGTACTTAGTATATATTTGTAGAGCCATGAACAACCTTCCTAGATATCTGGACACTCTTAAATAAATTGATTCTGGAGAAAAAAATTAGCAAGTATACCCTTTACATGCTTGAATTTGAGTCCAATGACTTATCCTAGAAGGGAATAGTAGGTCTCTAATAACTATTTCCTTTATAAGAACAAAGTGAATTATGCCCACTTATCTTGATTAGAAACCACTACATAATGTATTCTAGTAGTGACAAATTATGGTGCAACATGTGGTTAGATTACCTTGGGCATGATTCATTTTCTAGTTGGGGTAATCTGTCAGTGACCTTGACCACTATAACAATCTTGAATTCTCTGCCACCATTTCAATTATCCCTCATGAATGAGTTTTATTTTCAGATTTTGACAACGACCATTATTGTAGTATGAGAGAATTTAGGATCATTGCAGTCATATCTGAGCTGTGATTTTGACCGAATGTGATGTTTTAGTAACAAATATAGAACAAACTCAAAACAAGGAAAATATAGAGAGATGAATATGGATTAATAGTTCCAACATTTATCTCTTAGTCTATAGGCTATGTATAGCCATTGGAGGAACTTAAGAGGATGAAACAAATCATACATCAACTACTTGCTTAACAAGAATAATATATCCATTTTTGTCCATACAAAGAAGATTATAACTGAAGGTAGGGAAAGAGTGTTAGAATAATTGAGAGGGGGGGGGGGGAGAATCAGTGGCCTCAAAAATATTCCAATAAATCAACCCAAAAAATTAGTACCACAATATTAAGCCTCTAGTTATCTTCAGTCCTACAAGATGAATGCCTTCAAACAATCTTAACAAATAACTACTGCTCGGACTTCATTGTTAAACCTTATTCTTAATGTTTACCATTTAGCAATCTTTCATTTACTGAAAAACCATAAATTGCTTAGTGTATATCGATCAATCCAAATTAGTTATGTGTAATGAAAAATACTAAAGTAATGACTCATAAACACATTGACACATAGATTTTTAACGTGGAAACCCAGTTAAGGGAAAAAGAACTTGGGATAGGTAACCCAAAATTTTCACTCTTCTAAAGTGAGCTCGGTGAAGAGATAACCCTATTAAAGGTTAAAAACACATTGTCAGGTGTGGCCTTGTTAGAGGATTCAAATAGAATAGTTTGTCACTTGATATCAAGCATCTTTATGCTACCTTCTATGACTAAACCAAGGTATAGTTTTTCAAATGGTATCTAGCATCTCATGCTATCCTCATGATCAAAATTTTTGATACTCCTTGGGATGTATCTCAATATAGAAAGGATTGTTAAGTCCTGCTCAATTAAGAGACTTTCTGAGTCAATAATTAAAATGAAATAGTAAATGATATGTTCACACATACAACTTAGACTTGAAGATTTTCAGATATATTATAAGCTCATAATACCTTTCTGATCAATGTATCTTTTCAATACCTTCTCTCCACTTCTTTCTTCTCAGTGATGCTGTGCTTCTTTATTGCTCAGTGTCCATAGAAATCTTTAGCTCTTTCCTCAACTTGATTGATCAGGACTGTATGAATTTTTTCTTCATCAATTTCTATCTAGCATCCTCTTTCTCTATTCACTCCCCTAATTTATAATGAATTAGATTGTCTCTTTATAGACATGATATCAACATTTCTCACTTCTTGATTCTCTTGTTCTTGGCATGATACACAATCTTAGCCAATATTTCTTTAAAGCTTTACTTCAGTTTTATCCTGTAGATTTCTCCTTGACAACTAGATAAGAAAACTTTAAATCTTTTACTTATCTCTAGTTTTAACTTGTCAATGAAAACAATGTTAACAACCAGTTAAGTCTATCTTTAGCTCAGCCAGCTAAGTATTTTGTCATTTCTAAACTTCAGTTAATTTCAGTTTTTTAACTCTTTGATAGCTTCGGTAAACACTTCAGTTCTCCTCGGGCTTCTCCGTCGGCATTGTCTATCCATCAGTGTTGTCTTTCCGTCGAACATTACTGTGAAGTTTTGCTTGTCAGTAATGCTTGTGATTCTACTCATTGGTAATGATTGTCAGTTTTCTTTCTCAGGAATCACTGTGACTTTACTTTTGGTTTTCTTTATTTGTGGGGTTCCACTAACTGTTGGTGTTTGTTGTCACTTAGTGAATGTTGGTCTTTTATGCATTGCTGAAAGAATAATATTTATCTCTATGATTCTCTGAAGTCTTTTGACACTTTGTATATAAATGATCAAATTATATCAAGTTGACATTAATGACAATACAATCCATTAACTGATATAATGTCTTGCATTATCTTTCTCCATTTTGGTGATCAACTTAACATCTTCAAACATTGAATCAGTTATATGTCATCAATATCTCCCTTTGGCATTGATGGAAACACACTACATTATCACACTATATTATTACTAATACAATCTGAAATATATAAAGTGTATTTTATCCATCTCTCCCAAATATTTTGTTCTATAACTAATACAAATGTCTGGATCTTAGTAAGCTCATATAGCTTAGATTTATTTCTTATAGAGTGTCTTCAATATTCAATCCCATTACTAGATAGATGTAGAAGCTTCTGTCTCTGTTCCTGATATGTGCTCTTCCTTGACTGTTCCTCTCCTTGATCATCTCTTTTTCCTTTGACAACAATCTCTCCCTTAGTATGTATTCTCTCCCTTATTTTACTTCTCTCCCTTTGATGGATATTCCATATGTAACCTCTCTCTTTGGATAATGAGATAATCTCTCCCTTCGAATCTCGTTCCCTCATAATGAGATAATCTCTCCCTTTGACAGCAATGCCAAAGTAAACTTTTTTTAGCATGCCAAAGGTATATCATTTAAGCTTTTTATAGTATACTGCTTGAATTTCCCTATCCATCAGCAATAAAGTGACTCTGGTGTTCGGTGTATTTTTTTACCTTGCTATGTACAGATGTATCTTTGCAGTCCATCTTTGTGCTTGCATCAACATGAATGATCTTTTGATTGTGTGTAGGCTGATGCAATCTCCTAGTCAGCTTATTGGTCAATAGACAAGGGTTGGACCCCTAGTCTTTGTCTTAGGTAATCAAATGTATCTTTCAATAATGGATTGGTAAATATGTCAGCTAATTATTCCTTGGATTGAACATATTCCAGTATCACTTCTTTTTCTTGCACTTTTTCTCTTAAGTAATGATACTTGATTGCTATATGCTTAGTTTTAGCATGCATGACTGGCTTCTTTGATATGTTTATTGCACTGGTATTATCATAATAGATAATCACTGGTTCAAGAATCTTCATATTCATACCTTCCAGCAACTGTTTGATCCATGCAATATTGGAGCAATTTGAAACAACAGTCACATATTCTGCTTCCGCAGTAGACTATGAGATGCATCCTTGCTTCTTTCTGATCTATGTGACAAGTCTGTCACCCATGAAGAATGCTCCTCCAGTTGTGCTCTTTCGGTCATCTATGTTTCTAGCCCAATCAACATCTTTATAGACTTGAAGCTCAAATTTTCCTTCTCTTTTATACCATAAGCCATAGTCCTCGGTGTGCATTATATATCTAAGAATTCTCTTGACAATAGTCATGTGTGATTCTTTGGGATTAGCAGAGAATCTTGCAACTATTCAAACTGCATGTGCTATATTTGATCTGGTATGAACAACATACATTAGTTTTCCAATCATTAATCTATACAAGGTCTGATTTACCTCATTCAATTTGTCTTTCTTTGTCATTTTACATGTATTTTCCATAGGTGTTCTAACTGGCTTGGAATCTGTTGGTGCTATTTCTTGTCTAAAGTGTGCCTTGTAATTTTTATAAGGTCTCCTGTCTTTGAAGTGTCAAGGGTTTTGAAATTGGTATTAAATTTGATTTTATGCCTCTGCAAAATGTGCTTAAACCCTCAACCTATTTGAAAGTGGTCAAAAATGACTAAAAAACCCTAAGTGCCTTGGCCTATTCTATTCCTGCGTTACTTTTTCGGTCACTTAAGTCATACTAAGTTATGTGTCTATGTTGAATAGGTTGCATTTCGCCTATAGTTTGTAATATCCTAACCACTTTATTAAATCCTAAGACTCACCATATGGGTCCCTTTACATCATCACCTTATGTGTCATGCAAGTCATTAAAAATCTAACGGTGTGCGTATCCACTTATGTCCTAAGTGCACGACATCTAATGAGTAAGCGGATAAGTGGTGGCGACGTGTGTCTTTGGTGGGGCCGGGCATGTTAAGAGTGACGTTCTGTTAAAGGGTAAGCAACTGTTAAAAGATCTAACGGTTGGTGTATCTACTTATGTCTAAGATGCTCGACATCTAATGAGTAAGCGGATAAGCGGTGGTGACGCGTGTCTTTGGTGGGGCCGAGCTGTTGTTAAGGCACTCAGTTAAATGGTGCACAAGTTTCTAAAGATTGAACGGACCACTTATTAGCTTAAAGGGGAAGTGCATGAAATCTAACAAGTAAGCAGATAAGCGGTGCCGACATCTGGCAGTCGGTGGGCCCAGGTATATACAACTTGTGGGATGTTAAGCTTCAGTTAAGTTTGTTAGCATCTAATGGCTCACTTGTTTTCTTATGTCTAAGATGCTTGACATCTAATGAATAAGCCGATAAGTAGTGCCAACACATGTCCTCAGTTAGCAGTTGTTTTTGGGAAACTAAGATGGTCGTCCGATGCAAAGAATAGTTCCCAGAATCAATGGTTCAAATTCAAAGTTAATAAAACAAGTTGCAGAGAGCCGTTAAGCCGCAAAACTGAAGCTGGTGAATTAATTACAGAACGTGTGGCAACTCTAGTCGAATTCAATTTGAGAGATTGATTTGATTGAGGTCGTAAAATGATTAAGCCGACAACTGTCTAAATCATTCACCAAAACCATTTACACAAAGATGAAATTGCAAAAGAAAACCAGCTTCAAGCGACTTCTGTGCAAAATGGGTAAGTTCACTAATTCACTAAGCATTCCAATTGAGATAGAATTGCAGTTCAAAGAAGATTTTAGAACTCCTGTTTCATAATCCGGCTCTAGTCTTGATAGAAAACCATTAGAATGGCCCCTAGAGCTGAAATCACCAGACAGGTTGACTACCAGAAATAGAATGTTAGGGAGGATTTACTACAGCAGTTACTATTGTCTTCAGGGGATGCCACCCAAGCCAAGAAAGTAGTACTGCAACATCCCTGCTTCAGAATTGGGGAAGGGCTATATGATTCAGGAAGGTGGGCAAGAGATACCACCACAAGTTTTGATGCCCTAGCTCTATTTAGAGCAGCTTACAGTCAGAGAAAGGCCCCTACCCCAGATTGTAATATTTGGGAACTAGATGTTGGTAAGCTAATAACACCTAGTGTCTTCATGGACACTGATTTTCTCATTCTAATAGAAAACACTTATGAAAAGGTGTCTAGGGTAGTTAGAGACACCCGGGGAAATGTAATACTGACTGTGTCAGTTGATGAAATTAGGAGGATCTACAAGTTGACTGATACTTCCTAGAGTATGGATGATATTGACCTTGAATATTTCAAAGAAATATACAATAACCAGAGGGATTATTACAGAGGTGAAGTAGTGAAGGGATATGCAAGAAAGATAGGAGATTTAGTTGTAATACGGCCAGGAACCCCTGAACCCTTCAAAGTAGATTTCTTCATTGGAAAAGCTAGAAAAATGTACAGTTCCCTATGTAATGTCTTAGGGATAAATGAGGAGACAGCCATGCCAGTCCAGATAATGTTGATTGTGGTTCAAATTCTACATCCCCATTTATCACTAGTGTTTGATTATGCATCCTATATTGCTCAGGAGATGCATGATGGTTTGTCAAGGATCAAGGATGGAAATATACAAAATCCTATGGGTTGGTATTCCCTTATGATGCATATGTTCTTATTTAACAATGCAGATTTCTTTGAAGAAGAAATGGAATTGGAGAAATTCCAAGATGATGAAGA
>MU224061.1:6992150-7008315 GCA_018584345.1 Thuja plicata
GAATGTATGCAAATGTATGAACATGTTTTAAATATATGTAGATGTATGAAATGCACATGTATGATTTAGATGCAAAGATGTATGTATGTAGATGATTTATGTAAATGCAATGTGTAAATGAAAATGCCAATGTAATGTATAGATGATAATGAGTTATGAATATGCAATGTGTATGGTACTAGCATCTCATGCAGGATGACGAATGCTAACCAAAAGAATATGTGAAGAATTGAGAGCGAGGATCGAACACTTGTGCAATCATGATGAAACCCGAATAGTGAAGAAGAACTCCCCAATGTACGAGCCCAGGAGAATGCAATGAAGAGAACACCAAATCGCTGCCACAATGCAAGTCTAGAATAAAAATGCAATCCTATGTTAGATGCAATATGAGAGTGCAATTCTAGGACATGGTTGTGAGACCCATCATATAATCATCATCATTGAGCATTTTTTTTTGGAACATCAAAGTTGATACAACCCTTGCTGGTGCCGCAATGTAACCATAAGGATATGAATATGAACTGGTATCGGATAAAATGTAGGAAACAAATGTAAGTACCAGGACACAAAAGCCAAGATGACCTGAACATTGTTTCTAGTTAATGTTGCAAAAGTACACCAGTATCAAGGCATTCAAAGCCAAGATAACCATGAGTGCGATCATGTGTAAACAAACAAATCAATAACAAACAGAGAAATAAAAAACAAGGAAATAGTACCGACCTCACCATGGCATGCAAATAAACAAGATTGAGGGATGTGAGGCTGTTCCACCTTAGTGCGGGAGCTCTTAACACATACACCCTGTTTATTTGGCATTTCCCGATCATCGAGACTACACCAACAAGCAGTAGACAAAGAAAATATCAATGAAATTCATGAGAATAGACAACATACAAAGAAATATTCAAGCATAGCTCAGCCAGTTTCAAAGTTTTTGAATATGTTCATGTTTAGAGGTGTTGAAAAACACCATTGTGCTTGTGAGTGAATTGTGTTTGATTTTTATTGATAAATGTTTACATTTGAGATATCCGATGTGTGTTAAAAAAACACAGATGTGTCCAAAGATAGTGTTAAAAAACACTACTTATGGTGGTGTTGAAAAACACTAGTTTGTGTCAGTAGCGAGTTGTCCTTGAGAAGTGACAAAATTATTGACTCAGGTGTAAACCAAAGATGTGATCAGATGGGGGGCCAATGCCCCCAAGTAATGATGAATGACTTGATGCATGTTGCGAGGAAAAATGAGATTTGGTTTCCCCCAAGCATATGGTGCTGAATAAATGTCAAGTCAAAAGGGTTCGCAAAGGAACCAGAGTGTGACAAAAGTGACCGAAAGATATGTACAAACTAAAGCAAAGAAATGTCAAGACTGAGTATCGATAGATAGAGCATTTGAGGATAACTCCAACTATAATGGATGTGAGAAATCTCAATAGTAGAGTGATAGTAGATAGACACAGTGAGAACCACTAGTGACTGACGCGAGAGAAATTCTCAAGTGAAGAGATCATAGGACTAGCTAGACATCAGTAAGTAGACGCAGTGAGGACCACTGGTGACTGATGTCTAGGGAGATTCTCAAGCAAAGAGAACTCAGTATAAGATAAGCAATAGTAGGCAGACACAGTGAGAACCACTGGTGACTGTTGTGAAGTAGATTCCAAAAGGTAATAAGACAATGCCCCCAAGACCAGGATGGTTTCCCTGAGAGTATGACCAGTTTCAATCCATGTGAGTTGGTGTCTTGACGGGAAATAGAAAGCAATTGAAAGCAGGAAAGTAGAAATGTAGGAAAGCAAATGCGTAAATCCAAGTGGTGTTGTGATAGATATAGCAATGTGAAACAAGAGGCACCTGTTTACCAAGTTTTCACCTTCTTGGCAGAAATTCTTTTTTTTTTTGCTACCATGACGCCTGTTTGCCAGGTTTTCATCAATGGCACCTTTTTCTCTTTTTCTCTTTTTTTGTATTTTTCAATTTTTAATTTTTTTGTATTTTTGGAATATATAATTTTTTTGGAGATACATCAAAGCACCTATTGCTAGGTTTTCACTAAGATGATCATTTTTTTCAGGACTTTTTCAAATTTTTAGGATTTTTTCAGGACTTTAGTATATACAAGAGAACACTGAAGATGTCTCAGCTGTAGAACCGCTTTAGATGAAGAGCATTGATGGGCTCTTTGAGTTGTTCTCCTTCAGTAGTAGAAAGTTGATAGGTGCCAGACCCAAACACCGTAGTAACAATATACAGACCAAGCCAGTTTGGTTCAAATTTTACTTTCTAGATCCGATGTTGTTGATTTTTAGGGTTCTCCCTCAGAACGAGGTCACCCACTTGGAAATCCCTTGGTCTGACCTTCTTGTTATATCTCTTGGACATCCTTTTCTGGTATGCTCTAAGGTGATTGAACACCATGACTTGTCGATGTTCATCAAGTAATTCTAGCTCTTGTAGCCGAGATATTCTGTTATCTTCGTCAGTAATGAGGCCTTTTAGAGAGACTCGCAAAGAAGGAATCTCAACCTCAATTGATAACACAACATCTGCTCCATAAACCAATGCATAGGGAGTAGCCCCTATCGGTGTTCTTATGTGTGTCATGTATGCCCAGAGAGATGGATTGATCCGGAGATGCCAATCTTGTCCAGATTTGTGCACTGTGCGATGCAGGATTTTAAGGATTGTCTTGTTGGATGCTTCCACCTATCCATTACCCTGAGGATAATAGATGGAAGACCCATGTTGAGTAATTTTAAACTTAGAGCATAGCTCTGTCAAATCCTTGTTTTTAAATTATCCCCATTATCAGTGATTATTGCTGAGGGTACACCATGCCTGCAGATGATGTAGTTGAGAATGAATATAGCTACTAATTTTCCATTGGCAACGGTAAGAGGAACTTCCTCCACCCACTTGGTAAAATAGTCTATAGCTGTAATTATGAACTTATGTCCATTTGAGGATGAGGGATAAATCTGACCCACCAAGTCAAAGGCCCATTGTTGAAATGGCCAGAAAGTAATGAAAGGAATAAGATCCTTGGCTGGAGCATGAATCAGATTACCATGTAGTTGACATTGTTTGCAAGACTTAGCAAATTGTGTAGCTTCTTTTTCCATATCTGGCCAATAGTAACCAGCTCTAATAAGTTTACTGGCCAATGTCAGGCCATTAGAGTGAGACCCACAGATGCCTTCATGCACCTCTACTAACGCACGTTTGGACTCATCGGGTTCTAAACACCTAAGGAGGGTATCATCTAGACCACATCTATACAAGTTGTTAGCTATGATGACAAACCATGAAGCATTGTGGATTAAGTGACATTTCTCATTTTGGGTGTAAGTGTCCAGAACAATCTGGTCACGAAGGTAGGAAAAGATATGATGGTAGTGAGATGAGTCATGTCTAATGATAGAATAGATCATTCGGGAATCAAGGGAGTCATAGGATGGGTAGCGTAACATCTCCACTAGGAATTCATGTCAAAAATCATTTACTGGCATCTATACCATAGAGGCAAGAGTAGCCATGGCATCTGCTACTTTATTATCTACCCTTGGAACTTGTTGAAATGTGATGTGAACAAAATACTTTTTGAGGTCATCAATCAACCATTTATAAGGCACCAACTTGTCATCCCTTGTCTGATAGATATCATTTACTTGATTGATGACTAACTAGGAATCTCCAAGAACATTGAGTTCATCTATGCACCACTCAAGGGAAATCTTCATACCATTGATTAGTGCTTCGTACTTAGAAATATTGTTTGTACAAGGAAAAATCATCTTGTATGCTTTTGGTAAAGAGTATCTTTGAGGTGTAATGAATAGTATCCCAGCACTTGACCCCTATTGGGTAAATGAACCATCAAAAAATATAATCCATGATTGATTTGTGAGAAGT
This sequence comes from Thuja plicata, assembly GCA_018584345.1. Taxonomy (NCBI): domain Eukaryota; kingdom Viridiplantae; phylum Streptophyta; class Pinopsida; order Cupressales; family Cupressaceae; genus Thuja; species Thuja plicata. Next base: position 6,996,072 of record MU224061.1, read on the forward strand.
AATATAGACTCATCTGAAAATTCAATGTGCAATGGTTGATGATCTACAAGAGGTGATTCTGCCAATTGATCTGCTATTGCATGTCCCTTAATGGCCTTTCTTTCAACACATTCAATATCAAATTCACTGAGGAGCATGACCCATTTAGCTAGTCTACCTGTGAGGGTAGCTTTACTGAGAAAATATTTTAGAGGATCAATTTTAGCAATTAGGCGTGTAGTATGAGCCAGCATATAGTGCCACAGTTTTTGTGAAGCAAATACCATTGCAAGGCAAGCCTTCTCTATAGCAGAATATTTTGTTTCATATGAGACCAGAGTTCTACTAATGTAATAAATAGCCCTTTCTTTGTTGTGTTGGTCTTCTTGAGCCAATAGGATACCCAATGATGTATCTGTAGTAGAGATGTAAAGTATAAGTGGCTTCCCATGAATAGGCAGCATCAAGATTGGTGGGTTCGCAAGATACTATTTGATTTGTGTGAACCCTTCATCACATTCTTTGTTCCATTGATAATCCACACCCTTGTGCAAATTCTTTGTGAATGGTTGTGACTTGTCTGCCAGTTGTGAGATAAAATACTAGATAGGCTGCAGTCGGCCTTGAAGTCCTCTCATTTGTCTAATATTCTTTGGTGGTGGAATTTCCATGATAGCTTGTACTTTTGTAAGTTCCACTTCGATGCCTTTGGCAGAGATGATATAGCCAAGCAATTTTCCAGATGTTACACCAAATGCACATTTCTTAGGATTGAGCCTTAGACTGAACTGTTCCATACAATCTAGTATAGGACCTAGATCTGCAAGATGCTTCTTTCGGTGCATGATCTTAGCTAAAATGTCATCCACATAATATTCCATTGTTTTATGCATCATGTCATGAAATATAGTAGTAACAACTCTCTGATATGTAGCACCAGCATTTTTGAGTCCAAAGGGCATGACATTCCAATAGAAGGTGCCCTAGGCACATGTGAAAGCAATTTTCTCTTGGTCCTCTGGTGCAATTTTTATCTGGTTGTAGCCAGAGAAACCATCCATTAGTGAGTACATTTCATACCCTACTATCATATCTACAATCATATCAATATTGGGCAATGGAAAATCATCCTTAGGACATGCCAAATTCAAGTCTCTAAAGTCTGTGCAGACTCGTATAGATTTATCATGTTTTGATACTGGAACAATATTAGAGATCCACTTGGCATAGTCAATTACTCTGATAAACACTGCCTTAACAAGTTTCTCCAATTTAGCTTTGACAAGTAGAGCTACATGTGGATGCATTTTGCAAAGCTTCTGCTTGACAAGCTTGACACCTGGTGCAATGGACAAATGACACCTGATTAGATTAGGGTCTAATCCTGGCATGTCTGAATATTCCATGCAAAGTTTATCTTTTTACTTCAGAAGAAAGTAGTGAATTCCTCTCTTTCTGCCTTTGATAGTGATTGTGCCAAGTGAATGATCTGAGGTTCTGCCTCTGTACCCAAGTTGATAGGTTGAGTTGGTTCAATAAGCACAGATGATATCTCTTGGAAATGACTTGGAAGAACATCAAGTATCTCATCCTCGGGTGCCTCGGAGAGGTTTTCACCCTTGGATACGTCTTTTATTTTGACTATTTTAGGCTCTGATACTGCCACAATGTGGTTTTCACCATCAGAGCACCTATTTTTTCTTCTTTTGATTTTTTGACTAAGATACTTGATGTCAGCCTCAGTCATGTTGACACTTTCTTCTCTAGTGGAAGATGTTATAGGTTCAACAACATATAGGTAACAAGCAAGAGCGTAATTATTCTGGAATGTAAGGACTTCATTAGATGGGGAGGTAGAGTTCTAGTCTATAAGCTTAGGATGGCAAAGTGAAAGAGGAATGACGGGTTCAAGTGCATTCACTGTATAATCATGAAAAGCATGGACAAGCAAGTCAAGACCTAAAGCGATCTCATCTAGAGGTATAGTCAAATTGCTTTGATTCCTAATGACCATAGTAGATGACATGTTAACATCTAGGGAGTCAGACTCGTGTGACCTTACACTAGACCCTTCACCTACTTTGAGAAGGTTTTCATATGTGTTAGCTATATCTGTATCTCTGTCAAAGGTGGTATATGACAAGCTATCGAACTCATATTCATGGGAGTCTATTTCATCATTAGGTGTCATGTCAAGAACATGAGTTAAATCAACCCTTTGTCCCTAGTTGGGATGAGTTCTACCTAGAACATCTACTATGGTCAGATGAGCACATTTTAACCTAGGTACCTCATTAGTGTTTGTAGCATTAGCTGCCTCTTGTGTAATAAGAAGTGACTGGAATTCCTGGTCAAACTGTTCTTGAAAGTGTGGTGGTATGTATAAATCACCCTGATGACTTGGGTTTAGAGTATATATTTTTTTCCACTCCTCATAAGTTAATGGAGGAAAAGAAGTGGTGTTATCAGAATCGTTGTCAGTGTCTACTATACTGACATGCGGTATAAAGTTATCTGGCTCAGCAAAGAATGCCGCCAGGTCTAGAGGAATAGGATAAGGAAAACTATCCTCATCAGAGCTATCTTTAGATTCTGCAGTTTTTGATGTTTCTTTAGGTGTCGGTTATTTATCTTCTCGAGGTACAAACTTGTTTATGCCTAGCTAAAATGTGAGTTTCTTGAAGCCTATACCTGTAGAGTTGTCTGTTCTGCGACTAATAGCTTCAAGTGGTGCAATCAATCCCTTATAGTTCTCACCTATGGGACCATTTCCTTTATAGCCAAAATGTTGCATAATAGATAGACCTTTGCCATATTTCTCAGGTTTTATGTCATAAGGAGGAGTGGTTTGTTCATAATTGTCTTCTCCTTTATAGATCCAAGCTTTGATAGCTTTGTTTTCAGCTTCTCCTTTTAATGGAACTGTAGCTTGTACAAAGGTACCACCATACTTTGTTGGAGGAGGAACCATAGAAGGTTTAGTGCTCTCAGAAGGTCTCCCAAAAGAACATGGAGACAAAGGAAAAGATGTAATAGATAGCATAGGTTTAATCTGATATCCTCCCATATCAGTTTCTTTGAGTGTTAAACTCTTTTCCATTTCTTTTAATTTATTCTCAAGGAGTTCAATAGATTCTCTGTTGGTAGGCACAAAGATGTCAGCAGATTTGGTGAGGGCATTACAATCATAGTGTGTGTTAGTGGGTATAGTCACTTCAGATCCTTGGAATGGGAACTTAATGCATTGATGGTATGTGGAAGGGACAGCATGCATTTCATGGATCCATGTCCTTCCTAATAGAATATTGTATGCCAAAGGGATGTCAAGCACTTGACAGATAACATCTCATTCAACAGGACCAACTCTAATTGGCAACACAACTAGCCCCTTGGATTTACGTTCTTCCTCATCATAGGCCTTAATAGTAATCTTTTTGTGGGCATCAATGCAATCTTCACTGTAGCCTAACTCAGTAATGAAACTAGCAGAGAAAATATTTAGGCCAACGCCATTATCTATGAGAGCACGGTGAACACACTTTGGACCAATCATAACTTCAATGTGCAGAGGGTTATTATGCGGGTGACTCAAAGAATGGTCATCTTCCTCAGAGAAAGACAAGTAATGTGAGGAGGTCAAGTCACCTACCATGGATTGAAACTAGTTGAGATTAAGATCTTTTGGGACATTTGCCTCGGTGAGGGCTTTGTCCAGGATTTCCCTATGAGCAGGGGAGATTTTTAGGAGCTCAAAAATAGTTATCTAAGCATTAGTATGTTGCAATTGATCAAGAATGCTGTAATTGGAAGCATTATATGAAGAACCCACTTTTGGATTCTTATTGGTAGAGTCAACCTTATCTTTGTCTAAAGGTTGAGTTGATGTAGACAAAGAAGGCTCTGGGCCTTTGATGATGATCTTAGCATGAGATCGAGTAAAAACAATAATGCTGACTTGAGACTGCTCTTGTTCAGAAGACTTGGGTGTAGACCCTCACAAAATGAAAGGTGTTTCAGACTTTGAAGTATCTTCCCTTCCCTTGAGAATGATGACATTACAATATTCAGCATCAATAGGTTCAACCATATTAATGACATTGTTATTATTGGTGTATGTATAGTTGACCTTAGCATCAGTATTTTTTCCTTTAGATGATTCACCTTTTCCATGAGGAGGAAATGGATCTTTGAAAGCTTGGTGATCAGAATTTTTGTTGTGACCTCCCACAACAATAACCTCACTATCGATGAGATCCTGGATTTTATGCCACAATTTAAGACAAGTAGCCATTTTATGACCTTTGTTTTGGTGAAAATAACAATAAGAAGATTCATTCCACCAAGAGGGTCTTGGTTGCGGATCATAAGGTTGTGAATTATCCAGTGGAGTGAGTAAATGGTTGTCAAGCAAGTCTTGTAAACCACCTCAAGAGGTTCTCCTAAAGGAGTAAATTCACACTTGGGTCTAGGAGCCCAAGGTTTAGATCCAAAAAATTGTGAAGTACTTGGTTTGGAATCTGCCACATCCTGTTCAATGGCTTTGGCTGCTTGCATCATGGTAGTGAGATTAAAGGCAGCCTTGGAAGGCTTAGGAGTCACATTGTCTACAACACCATCATTCAAAAAATTTTGGTTCTTGTTGGGAAATTTGGGTTTATCTTTGCTTGAAGAGGAAGACCCTTGTTTATTTTCCTTGTGTAAGGTCAATTCTCCTTTCTTGATGATAAATGTCTCAATTCGTACAGCTTTTTTAATCATTTCATCAAAGGTTAGAGGACCTTGTAGCTATACTTGATACCCAAAGATGGGGAGAAGATTATCAAGAAAGATGTCCAAATTTTCAGATTTGGGTATCTTGTGAGAATATCATGTATAAAGTTGTCTCCATCTTTGGAGAAATGCCAAGAAGGATTCCCTATGATTTTGTTTCAAGTTGCAAAGATCTCGGATATGAACCAGATGTTGGATGTTGTGAGAATAGTGTTGTAGAAATAAATTGGAAATTTCATCAAAAGTTTTGATGCCAGTTGGTAGTCTAGAGAACCATTCCATAACTGACCCTCCCAAACTACATGGGAAAATACTCATGAGATAGGTTGTGTCATGTATGAATTCCATGGAGAGAGCACCAAACTCTCTCAAATGGTCTTGAGAGTCAAATGTACCCAATTATTTGTCATATTTAGGAAGTTCAACTCCTTTGGGGAAAGGAGGCATGCAAAGATCTTTGTCAAATGGGAAAGGACAGATGCTTTCTAGTGTGAATTGTGTGATAGGTTTGTCTTTCTCTTTCAAGAGTTGAGAGAGTTTGTCTTGCATAGTTTGCATTTCTTTTCGCAAGTGGGAGTTTTCAGTTTCTTCCTCTTTCTCAACAAGTGTTTCTACATCATTGTTGGGAGGTAACTTAGCCCCTTGATTGGCTAGTTCAAAAATATATTTCTCTTTCTCCTCAGCTAGGAGAACTCCCATTATCCTACAGAAATATTTGTTAGTGCGAGCTTGTGCAATATCTTCTTGAGTTATTTCTTCTTCTACATCGTTAGGGGGGTCTTGAGAATGGGACTTACCCCAAGTTTTAAAGAGGTCAGCTCTACTAGCCTCACCTGATTGGTTATGATCTGCCATCTTTCTTGAAAGCAAGGATTCAAGGTGTAAAGACTCGATATGAAAAGATTGAGTGTTCTCAGAATTTGGGTCTTCTTGGAACAAAGGATTTCAAACCTGACTAAGATCCACTAGAAATGACCACTTATTGTAAGGTCGACGTACTGGGGAAGGAGATCGAGATGATTCCTCACTTGATAGCCAGAAATGGTGTGGAAATCACAGATTCATCTTGATGGATTGAAGGAAATGTTTTGCCACTTTGAGTTGTGACAATCATAGACAAAGTTTGAACAAGGAATGTGAACTAGGACCAAACTTGAAACTGTCTCAAAGTAATTGCATAGAACGTGCCAAAAGGTGAAGTATCCTTGGTACAAATCATCAGAGAAGAGGCTAGAACAACCAAGAGATGACTATTGCAACACAAGGCATGACAAAATAGATGAAAGAGACCAAAAAGACATGAGATGACACCAGTTTAAGCAAGAATCACGTAATTCTCAACCCAAGAAACCAAGTTTTAGACTGTGTGAAGATGGAGGGTAAAAAAATAGACCCATATCAGAGAGCATTTTTGATAGAGGTACACTTGACTGACAAAAATTAGCTTGTTGTTGTGGAAAAAAGACTCCAGACTCGCACGAAGAAATGCTCTTCCGCGCGAAGATTCTCACCGATGCACGTGAAACTCTATAGTCTCGTGCGAAGAATGAAACCAGATTGGTGAAGAAAAAGTGACAAAATAATGGCACTGTTGCCAAATGTCGCATGATAGTTTACTGCGTATCACGCGAAGATTCTCAGAGAATGATGCGAAGATTGGGAAATGTCATGTGAAACTATGCAAATTTTGATAAATGAACATTTATAGAATCAGACAGTTGAGACCATTTTGTGTTTCCCAAGATAAAATCATGTTGTTTTTTGACAGATAGTTTGAGTTACAGATTGTTTTGGACATGTTCAAGATTGACAGTTTGTGTGTTTTGATGATAGTTTCGATTGTTCAAGTGATACACCCACGCAAAACACATTAAACAAAATGTTTGTAGTACCAGAATAGGAACATCATAATCCTAGGATAGCCAGGATAGTATCTATTGAATCCCCACTTGAACCAAAGTTTAGCTATGCCTACTCTTAGCGGAAAACTTAAAATCTTGGAGGCACAGACTCCTCCTTACATGTGCACTCACTTCTTAGGCACACCAAGCTTCGAACCCCAAAGGAATTGTTTCCCAAAGGGATGTTGTCTCTACTAAGAGCCGTAAGAGTGTGGGGCATCTTAGTCAGTCTCTGACCTTCCGCGCCAATAGATAGAGGGTTTTTGGAAACTAGAACAATAGTTTGTAGTAAAGACATCCGTTTAGGTGGTTGTGATCAAGTCATTTTCCCAATTAAGGGGGCTCTCCCAATCCTTTCAAAGCAAGGCTTTCACCTTAACAATGTGGGGACTTTAACACACCACTAGGGTACTGGAGGAGATTTTGGTTTCCATAATGAATTCACACCTGTCTATTGTGACATTAATCATAATAGCATTTTTTGTATACCGGTTCAAAAGGGCTTGGATTTAGCCTGTTACCGGTTGGGCATCCACTCTCACTGGCTCTGCTAAAGCTCTTGGGAGGTAGCCACTCTAGAAGAACCACATGAATTTCTCTTACACCCAAGATCCATAAAGGCAAGGGGAGAGGATAGATTCATGTAGTTCTTAGGACTACAATCTAAAAAACACTTCAATCACACAAGACAATGATTCATTTTAAGCACCAACCAAAGTGTGTTTTAACTACTTAAAACAAACATAAGAATTTGTGAAAACACGCAAGGTCTTCGACAAACATCCTGAAATAAACCCATTAGTAGTTTGTAATTCCTTTCTTCATATCAACGTCCTGTGATAAACATGTTAGAAGTTTATAATAGCTTTTCTTTATCTCAGCGTCCTGCAAACCACTGTTAAGCTATTTCAAAAGATAAAATCAGAGAAACACAGATGTCAAAAAATAGCAGATGGTTAGAAAATTGAGACAAGAAAATATGAAATGAAAGCTCTGGTGTGTAATTTCATGCGATGATTTATACTAGATCACGCGAAGAAGTACTGAGAGCCACGTGAAGAACCAGAAAGTTTGTGCGAGACGCTCAGAAAGTTCGTGCGAGATTAAAATAGAACAGTATGGAAGTACGGATAGAATGCAAAAAAATGAAAAAAAAGTGAAATGAAATGAGGCCAAAACAGAAATGTACCGGCCCCATGGTGGGCGCCAGAAATGTATATGATAAATTTGGCCTTGTTAACTCACCATACACTTCAACATAGTCCTTCCTCACCAGATACACACAAGACTGAATATGAGATTATTCATCCTGCCTGCCTGCGTGATTTGACCTATTGCCTTCTATCCAGACAGGGTTTTTGAAATAGCTCTTAGAATGAAAGTCTCAGAACCATAGACCAATCTAGGAATGAAGGATTTTTCTCCATGAATGAAATACAATGCAAGATTATTCTAAGAATTGAAAGATGCAAGATTAATCTAAGACATGATTCCAATGCAATTATTCTAGAAACTGAAAGTAATCTATTGCAAAATGAAATTATTCTATATGAGATTATCAAGAAATGTGGCAATAATTCAGTATTCTAACAATGCATGAAAGTGAGTGGGGATTTTGAATGAGGAATGAGAGTTCTTTTATAGATTTAGGGATGATCAGAATAGAAACTTTCCTCTTTGAAATAAAACAGATAGAAAAGCCAGTTTAGAATAGAAAGCTTTATTTAAAAGAAAACAATAAATTGTTTTCTCTTTGCTTTAACTGTTTTCTTTCTTTGATTTTAACTATTTTATTTGATTTTAATTATTTTCTTTCTCTTTAAAGAACAATTAATTCAAAGATTCTATTTTTGAATAGAAGAAAGATTTTTGAGAGAATATCCAATTAATTAAATAAATATGACCTCATAAATAGTTTTTTTCTCAATTATCTAGATATTTAAATTCAATTATTGAAATGAGGATATTTATTTAATAATTAAATATTATTTAATCCCTTTTTCATGTGTCTTAGCTAAAGAGGGTGAATTTAATTTAATTAAAGTGCTAGGAATTTATTAATTAAATTAATTCGATCATAAGGTTTGTTTAGCCAATAGATATTAGGAATTAAATATAATGTATGATTAATGCAGATTTAAGATTTTCTACAATTGACACTTGGGTCGAGTAGAGTCAGTCAAAAACTCAAAATTGCGTAGTACAATAGGACTTTGATAATTTAGAAGAATGACAAATGCAACAAAATTGGTTAGGGTTGCAAGATGCCAATTTTGGGGTGTTACAACCATCAGTATCTTATTTTAAGTACAGATTGCTTTTTTCACTTGTTCTTACAAATTCAATGCTTATGAGATAGGAGTGAAGTCTTTCATACTCGGCTCTAGGTGCTTGTTTCAATCCATACAAGGCTTTATGTAGTCTACATACCATGTTTCTCTTATCTGGATCAACAAACCCTTCTGGTTGTTCAATGTATACCTCTTCTTCTAGTATTCCATTTAGGAATGCAAATTTGACATCCATCTGGTATACCTTGAATCCTTTGAATGCAACAGAAGAAATAAGAATTCTTACTCCTTCTAGTCTAGAAACGGGTGCAAAGGTTTCACCATAATCAATACCTTCTTCTTGTGCATACCCCTTGCATACTAATCTTGCTTTGTTTCTTGTGACTTCTCCATTCTCATTCATCTTTTTTCTGAATATCCATTTCGTACCAATGAAATTCTTGTCATCTGGTCTCGGTACTAGTGTCCATGTACTGTTCTTCTCAATATTTTCTATTTCTTCATTCATAGCACTGACCCATTCGTCATTCTCAAGTGCAGTATTAATAGATTTAGGCTCATAATCACAAAGTAAACATCTAGTGTTTAGTGACTTACTTCTTGTTCTCATTCCAGCCTTCTTGTCTCTTATGATTTGATTCTGTGGATGATTTCTTCTGACATACTTGGCAAGTTTTGGTTCAGCTCTTTGTCCATCATTCTGATCATCAGCTTGACCTTCATTTTGATCTCCATCACTCGGTACATTATATTGAGGATTTTCTTGATTTTTGGTAATTACATCCTGATGCTCAAGTGCAATGTTTTGTTGCTCGGGAGTGATACACTGTTTCTCAGGTAGAGTGTTAGGTTCTTTAGTGTAAACAAACTTGTTGTAGTCTTCTGGTTCTTTTCTTCTTTCCTTATCATTCTTCTCTACGAATTCATCTATTATTACATTTGCACTTTCAATGATCTTGTTAGAAGACTTGTTAAGACATTTATAAGCCTTTCTTTTGGTGGAATACCCTAGAAAGATACCTTCATCATTTTTGGATTCAATCTTTCCATTTCTTTCGTCTTTCAAAATATAACATTGACTACCAAAGATTTTAAAGTAACTTACATTGGGTGTGTAACCATACCAAATCTCATAGGGTGTTTTCTTTGTGTCCTTCAATTCTACTCTATTCAATGTGTAGACAATAGTACTGAAATCTTCCCTCCAGAAAGTTTAAGTGATACTTTTCTCAATCATCAATGTTTTTGTATAATCAATAATGGATATGTTTCTCCTTTCAACAATTCCATTTTTCTATGGTGTTCTTGGTGCATAAACTTGTCTTTTAATTCCATACTCATTGCAATAGTTAGTGAATTCATCTAAAATAAATTCCCCTCCTCTATCTGATCTTAAGCATTTCAATTCCTTACCACTTTGTTTTTCTACCATATCCTTATACCATTTAAACATCTTGAATGCTTCTGGTTTATCTTTTAAGAACATAACTCTCATCATTCTAGAATAATCATCTACAAAGAGAATGAAATGCCTATCACCATAGTAACTCTTTGTCCTCATGGGTCCACATAAATAAGTATGGACTAATTCTAGAATAGTATTAGAAGTATGGGATTTACCCTTGAAACTAGACTTTGTCATTTTACCTTTTTGACAATTCTTGCACATGATATGATGACATGTAACTGATTGAAAGTTTGAAGATGTTAATTTGATCACTAAAATGTAGAAGGAGGAAGAAATTAAATCAATTAATGGATTGTATTGTCATTGATTTCAACTTGATATAATCTAATCGGTTATAATAAAAGTGTCAAAGACTTTAGAGGATCAGAGAGATAAAGATTATGCTTTCTGTAATGCATAAAAGACAAGCATTCACATTGTGACTACAAAAACCAATAGTTAGTGGAACCTGATGGATAGAGATCACCGATAGCCAAGTCACAGTGATGCCCGAGCAAGAAAACCTACGAGCAGAATCACAAGCAAACCCGACAGCCAAAAACATAGTGTAAACCAATGGAGAAGCCCGAGGAGAGCTGGAGTGTTTACAGACGCTATCAAAGAGTTAAACCTAAATTAACTTGAGTTTAGAAATGACAAAATATATAGGTGGTGGAGCTAAATATAGAGTTAATTGGTAGTTATCATTGTTTTCATTGACAAGATAAGCCAGAGATTGATTTAAAGATGATTTGTCCAGTTGGCAAGAAGATCTCAGCGAGATAAAACATGATTTTTTTCTTTAAATCTGATTGGCGAGAATTGTGGATCATGCCAAGATCAAGAAGATCAAGAACCTAAAAATGGTGATATCATATCTATAAAGAGACAACTCAATTCATTACAAATGGGAGAGGGTGAATGAATGAACAAGAGGATGCTAAAGAGAAACTGATGAAGAGAAATTTCATACAGTGTTGATCAACAAGCTAAGGAAAGAGCTAAAGAATTTTGTGGACATCAAGAAATAGAGCACAACATCAATGAGAATAATCAAGGTGGAGTGAAGGTATAAACAAAGTTATATTGTTCAGAATAGTTTGTGAGATTACAATAGATCTAAAAATCTGCAAGTATAAGTTGTATATGTGAACAGATCATATTGTTTTATTTTAACCATTGATTCAAAAAATCTCTTAACTGAGTGGGATTTAAAGATCTTTTCTATATTGAGATACATCCAATGGAGTATCAAAAAGTTTGTTCATGAAGATAGCATGAGATGTCAGATACCTATTGACAGGCCAAGTGAGTGTTTGATAAAGAATGGTAGCATAGAGATTCCCAATATCAAGTGATAGACTAAAATTTTAAATCCTCTAACAAGGTCACACCTAACAGTGTGTTTGTAAACTTTAACAGGGTTGGATCTTCACCGAGCTCACTTCAGAAGAGTAAAAATTTTGGGTTACCGGTCCCAAGTGGTTTTTCCCTTAACATGGTTTCCACGTTAAAAAACCCATGTGTCAATGTGTTTATGAGTCATTACTTTAGTGTTTTGCATTACACTCAACTTAATTGGATTGATAGGTATACTCTAGATAATTTATTGTCTTTCAGTAAATTGATAGACTGGTAATTGGTAAATCTATAGTAGAAGGTTTTACAAAGCATCCCGATGAGAAGTAATTTGATATAAGCATTTGGAGACATTCATCTTATAGGACTAAAGATAACTAGAGGTATAATTTTGTGGTACTAAGTTTTAAGGGTTGATTATTGGAATATTTTTGAGGCCACTGATTCACCCCCCCTCTCAGTTATTACTAACAATTGGTATCAGAGCTTGTGTGCTT
>MU224061.1:7030112-7059493 GCA_018584345.1 Thuja plicata
CAAGTCTCCTCATTGCAGAAATGGACTGAACTTCTATGAAGAGGGTCTGGAGTCTTATTATCTGTTCTTTCCCTTTTAGGTGCAGTGACAGGCTTTCCATCTTTGAACTGAGTTCCATATGGGTGATATTGCATTCTATTCTGAGGATTAAAAGTGTTATTGTAAAGAGGTTTATTATTTTGGGGAGCTCTATATTCTTTGTACTCTGGTTCTTTCAAATTGCTCTTACTAAACCTAGGATCATCTCTCCTATTCAATTTACCAGACACTCTTCTATTCATTTCAATATTGACTGCTATCTTATAAGCGTCAATGAGTGTTCTAGGGTTTTTATCTCTCAGAGCATATCCCATTTTAGAATCGTAAGCATTTAAATAAGTTGCTAGAAACACTTCTTCATCTAGCTTTATCTTTTGAAATAGTTTATGCATAGCTCTTTGAAACCTTGTGTTGAATTCTATAACCTCTTCATTGTAATTTTTCTTGATGTTATTGAACTCATTCAGTAAAAAACCCTTATTTGTCTTATCTCTATACTGATCTTTGAACAACTCAATCAACTTTTCCATGGAAACAACAGAGCCATTAGCAACGATTCTAAACCATTCTCTTGCATCTTCAACAAGGGACTGAACAAATAACTTCATTAGTACATCCTCATGGGTGATATTCAAGTCATCAACAAAGTCAATAAATTTTCTTAAGTGTGTCTCACAAGAAATCACATTGTTACCAACAAATTTTGGGAGATTTTCTCCTATATCACCCACATCTTTAGGAAAGGCATTAGGGTATCCAGGGATACCAACAAAATAAAATTGTTTGTACCTCTCATTATGTAGTGGTTTCCTTTGAAAACTATCATCTTCTTTAGCCATAGTAGCTTTTCCTCTAGAAGATGTATTATTCTCTGGTCCAGAAAAAGAATACTTTGAAGATTGTAAAAATTCTATCTTCTTTTCCATTTCAATTGTAGCAGCTTCCATTTGGGCTTTTTCCAACATTTTTTCCATAGTTTCTTTCTCAATTCTTAGTTTTTCTAAATCAATTTCTAATTTGGACATTTGTTCAACCATAGGCTTCTGAAATTTAGGCTCTTGATCTCCATGTTCACCCATCTTCTATTTACGCTTATTTATTTGTAAGATAGAAGCTTTATGAGTGAATGGTATTTCTTTAGTTTTCTGAGACTTCTTTGTTTCTTTCATAGTTTGGTGTTTAGGAAGTCTTTTCCTATTGTTATCAAGAGACTTATGGTCACTTCTTTTCTTTCTTATTTATCTTTCTTTTTTCATTTGTTGAACAAGGGCAAGCTGCTTCAAAATAAACTTCTCTTTATTGGCCAGCATATCAGAAGGGGCATCTTCTGAATCTGAACTAGGTGTAGTAATCTCTTCTCTTTCATTTGAAGTAGAAGTGACTGTGGGAGTATCCAATACCTTTTCAGCAGCCTCCCCATAGTCTGAAGTATTTCCATCATAAGAGTGTTGAACAGTATCCCTATCATTTCTGATATTTGTTTCTTCACCTTTTAAAGGAGTTTCATCCATATCAACTTGATTTTTCTTTCTTCTCAAAGAGGCTCCAACTCTTGAGGTCGATGGGATTCCTTCATACAACACCTTTTCTGGGTCAGTTCTTACTCTTGACCTAGTATTCATTCTGTAAGACATTTATTAATTTTGCAATAATCTCAGAGATTTTCCTTTTAGAGTCGCCACCCAATAAATTGGGATGAATGAATATCTCAGAGATTTTCCTTTTAGATTCGCCACCCAAAAAATTGGGATGAATGAATAGCTGTCAAGGGCTAATATGACAATAACAACTGGGCTTTTGTAAAAATTTAGACCTTAACACACCAGAGATTTCTGAATACTTATTCAAAACTTTACAATCTCTTTCTCCCCAGCAGAATCACCAATTTGTTAGGGATTTTTCTTGTATGAATCATAGTGCTTGAAATCACTATTTGAACACCATGCCTTCTAATACTGATTCAGGAACAAGAAAAGCCTAATTGCTAAGGACTGGATAAGCTCCTTCTTCATTTTTGAGCTCCACATATACTCAGGCAGGTTTTACCTTTTATGATTGTTGTTTACACAGTATGTTATAGTGTGGACACTGATTTACTATGTATCTTTGTTAAACCAACTTATAAATCACCTTGCAAATGACCAAGCATAACCAGATGCAAGATTTAACCATACAAACCATAGTCTTAAATGTAGCCAAAACCAGTGATATAAGGACTTTCATCCTTCTTCCTTTTGATGTAGTAGGGATAACCTAAGGATTCACTCTCCAAGGAATCACTAAAATGGACACTGTCCTACTGACATAGGTCCTTACTGAGTTCAGTTTGTTTGTTCTTAGTAACAAGAGTATTTTTATTGAATTGGTTTTGATGCATTGAAATAACTTAGACAAAGATAGATTATCAGACTAATTTCTGGACCAGTTCCTATCGTTTGGGCTATAGATCCAAATAAGCTAAGATCTCATAGAAACAAAATACAGTAAGCTGTCTTACAACCCACATGCAATTCAAATAAGTTGCCTTAAAAGTTACCCTGTCACCTCTAAACTATTGTATCAAATCCTTAAACAAAGCAATATGCTCCCTAAAACTACTCACAAAACTTAGTTCTTTCCTTAAAAGAAAATTGCAAGTAATCAGATAGTTACCTAATAACCAAAATGCTTCAGAATGCCTTGCAAACTTAAAATAAAAGAGCATACACAGATAATAAAGAGACAACAATGGAAGAGAGTAAAATTGCACCGTATATTATTTATATGATCCAGCTTTCCATACATGAAAGATTAAACAGCTTCAAAAGATAGACAGAAGTTCCGAACATCTGAATTCTGCAATATATTATCTCCTTTCCAAAACATTCCAACATCAAAAGACCCTTTACAATTACAACTCTTTTGCTATATATAGGTTTTTGACCATCTTAGAATCCCTTAAGGATGCAACAAGCTTCGGATGGTCATAGAAAACCTAACCCTAAAGTTACAAGAGAGTTAAAAAGAGAGAGAAGAAGCGGTGAAAGGACCAAGTCAAAAAGATAGAAATAGATATTTCTTAGTTCTTCACCCGATCTGGTGACTGCAATCAGATTTTTAGATGGTAGCTGGTAGTATTTATGTTGAGTTCGGATAGTTGTGCTTGCCTACTCACCTACATTCTCGTTTTGTAATAATTGTCCCTCTTGTCTTGAATAGTGCAGTGCCAATTGTTCACCCTACTCATCCTCCAAGATTTCTTCTTCTACTACAGGCTTCTTTTTCTTTGGTGTAGTCATAGCTTCCCAAGCTTTTACTTCATCATCTGATGGCCACTTGAAGTCCTGAGTACTCTGTACTTGCAACTTTTGTCTGTCCCATCTAGCATCAGTGATTTTTTTGACATCAAGTAGGAACTTGTTGATGTCAGTCTCTGCTTTGAAGGCTTCATCCAATATTTTATTGAATCCTTCTATATCAACATCTTCTCCCAAGAGAAATGCCTCTTCACTAGGCATCTTGTTGTCAAACTCACTCTTTCAGGCATCTATAGCCTTTACTTGGTCGTCATCTCCCCTTAGGGAGGGAATAAACTTATTGAAATCATTTGAAAAGAGGCTCAATTTAACCTCTATCTGATTTAATTTTCCTTTGAAGAATGAGAGAGCAATATTGACTTTTTTGATCTCATCTCCCACTTCATTTACTATTTCAGGAAAATCTGGTCTTATGGCTTGTAAAGATGACAATTTCTCAAATAAATTTGCCCTAGCAGACCATTTAGTAAAGTAAGGGTTTAGAATGGCAAGGTACCCCATTACCTCAGTATGCAATGCTGGCAACTTATTGTATGTATTGACTACAACATCAGTTTTGTCCTTTAGAATCTCAATTCTATGCTATAGTATGCCTTTCAATGCCTTCAAAGCAATTGCATTTCCCTTTTCTTCATGTACCTTTTGTTCCACAGCCTCTTCTGATTTAGGATTATCTTCAATTTGCATTGGTGGTGGTTGTGCAGGTACATATACCACCTCAGGCTTTGCCTCCAATTATTCTGTCAATGTCTTGATCAACTGATCTCGCTGGTACAGTTGTATATGGCACATATCCCTATCCTTAGACAATGCACTTGTTTCTTCCAAAAAAGTACTGTACCTTTCAGACAATTGTTTGGTCTTGTCTTCATTCAGTTGAGCCCAGTGTGTCATAATTTGGGAGATTTCTAAGTCCCCTGTATTTTGGACAGACCACACCATCTGATTGCCCACCATATTTTCTTGAATATTTACTGATTGGGTCTTTTGGTCTTTTGGGCTTAGGCTCCACATTGCAAAAGCCTAAAATTTTGGGCTATACCCATATCCTTTTATCATATCTTCCATCTGGACCTCACTAGCCATTTTGAGATCTGGCTGTTTTCTAATTTGGTCTATAATAAAAGCAGATGCCAAATCCTATCCCTCAGCCAATAATATTCCACTTCCCAGCACCATCTTCCTGGCATCTTTAGGTGAAACATCCTCATTTTTGGGATCATAAGTCTGTAAAGCCACTAGGGCTTCATTTGTTATTTTTTCTTTTCCACCCACAGTTAATTGGGATCCTATTTGCTATGTTTTATGCCATCTTAGGAAGTCTTTAAACTCCTCTATTTTAATAAAGCTATCATCATCTAGGAATTTTTGTTGATGAAGCAATCTTTCATCAACACAGGCCTTGAGTGGTATCTCAACTTCATCTTCTAGGTCAGGCCGTTGCTTCTTGCCTTGCCTGATTTCTTTCCTTAGGTTATGGTCATATAACCTAGTGCCAGCTACTAAGGCCTTAGCCTTGTCTTTTTTCTTACTTTGTCCCTGCATTGAAGGCTGCCCCAATTCCAATTTTTGCCTCTTTGCAGCAGGCTCCTCTACATCATCAGGTTGGGTAGCAACTGTCAGATCTATAATGTGACCCTCTGCTCCCTACAACTGTGGGATCTCAGCCATTTCTTGCTCTGAGCCTTATTGTGGTGAAGGATACATAGTAGGACGTGCATAATCACTGTCACTACCACTATCATATTCTGACTCTGAGTGTTCAGGTGTCTGAGCACCTTTTTTGTCTAGAATTGTATCTAGTTGCTCTACAAGCACATAATAGTTATCTATCATGGCCTTAATTCTATCAAAATATGGGAGATCAGGGTAAAAACCCCCAAAAGACAACCCATTTCTTTTGATTTGCTTCTCCAGTTTCAACAACTCCTGGATTCTCAACCTTCTCATATAAATGTCATCTTCATCCAAGATGTTCCTTGTTGAATCTTCTTCTATGCACTCACAGTGGACATTCGTATTAGGGATAGTAGGAGTATACAATTTTCTAACCCCTGCCATGAAGCCTTCTGGATCAATGTATCTATAGCGGGCTGCCCCCATTCTGTATCTTTCCAACCACTGACCCACTTCATCAATGACATTCTTGCCAACTGTAAAGTTGAGAATCTTGAACTGCCTAGGGGTTATAGTCCCCTTCTTATGTGGTGTAAAGTGCTCATTATCTATTAATAATAACTGCCATATGAATTCCATTGCAGCCACTCTTGCAGGCACATGATATGGTAATAAATGAGGTGGGTGAATACACCCATATACCCTGATAATGGTATAATTCTCCTCCAAGAAGAAATCACCACAATTATGTTTTCTAGGCCAATTATCTGTATAATCACAGGGCCTCAGCAGTTGTATGATCTTCAATGGGACTCTTGTTCTTCTTGTTCCCAAACTCTGCACCATTGGATACACAATCCAATTCTAAAAAGCACAGTAGTCACACTCCCTAGAAGTGAAATTCCAAACCCTGACCCAAAATTGGATGGGATTTGGTGCTGACTGGTAGAATCTCTAAGGATTTAAATTATGGACATCCATAATTAAAAAATTGAAATACAAGAGGAGATGCATAAGAACTGAGTAATGCAAGAATTTAGGCTCTTTCTCCTTTGGATTGTTTAGTCTTTTCTGGGTTGCAATGAAACCCTCATGCATTTCATCAATTATGTGTTGTATATAATCATAGCTGGTGCTTGAATGCACCTCTTATAAGTCTAGCACCATCATTAGGATGCCAGCATTGATTTTTTCTGCATCTCCATCTCTTCCTAGTACTCTACACAGAGCATAAGAGATATACTTAATGTAGAAGTGTAGATCCTTATAATAATATGGGCTGTCCCTTGACATAGGATCTAGATACTTTTTTACTTCTTTCAACATGTGTTTCTGCAATAAGCCTTTAGCAATACCAGGCTTCAAACTATACCTCTTCTCCTGCTTTGTCATGTCAATTTTAGTAGACATCGTGCTGAATAAGCCAAAAGCCTGCA
The DNA here is from genome assembly GCA_018584345.1 of Thuja plicata. NCBI lineage: Eukaryota > Viridiplantae > Streptophyta > Pinopsida > Cupressales > Cupressaceae > Thuja > Thuja plicata. The sequence goes on from MU224061.1 coordinate 7,036,501, forward strand.
TGAATGAGTTCCTATTCAAAATTAACAAGGCAGTGCCATCATCCCTTTTGATGGTCTTTGTCAAAACATCATAGTGATTGTCTAGGTCTAAGAATAGGTCTACATCTAAGAAGACATCAGGAACAAGTAACCTAGCCAAACCACAGGTCCAAGGGTTTTATACTGGGATGGGCTTATCAGAATTTTTATAGAAATAAGTAAAAAGGGAGAAACCTGTTGTGCCTGGAGTCACAGCATCTCGAATGTCCTTGTACTCATCAAGGAGGACATTAACATTAGCCTTCTTGTTCCGTGTTGAACCAGGCAGGAGACGGAGAAACTCATCAGAGAAACCTGCCTTTCCCTTCTGCTCCTCTTCACTTCCTCCACTTGTCGAAGTAACACTCATAGCCCCGCTCATACTTGCAACACTCTGAATCTCCTTTTTCTTACTAATATTGAAACAAATCTATCACAGAGATCAGCTGACTATCTTGCACAATTTCCTGAAATTCAGAACTCTTTGATTAACTTTTGGAAACACTGCAAACTGAGCAAAATATCTCTTTTCTGAAAACTTAACAACTTGGGCTCTGCAAACTGAAATCACGTTGAATGAAAATGAATGCACCATCAACTCCTTATAGCCATCATTCAGAGTACGTAGCTCATAATTTGGAAACATCAGTTCTGTCATTAATTCAACATGCTGTGAACTTAAATAAAAACCTAGCCGTAGTTTCTGAGCTTGACAGGAAATCAAATTTTCAAAAATGAATCCTCGGAACAATCATACAACATTTAAAAGAGCTGATATGTCACATTATGACTCGTTAATTGTCTTACATCTCAGCTACTCTTTTTGCACAGAAATCAAAATACAAGCCTGTGATTGGTCATTGAGCGATTCATATTGTCACATGAAAAAACTGCCGCCGCTTTTTAGATTTTGGATCGGGCGACTGCGCGAATGCATTAAGTCTCTTTGTCGCGGGCCTCTGTCACTAACCCATGGTTTCATCTCAAGACATGGCGACAATGAATTTTCCTACCTTTATCTGACCCAAGTCACGATCTGGCGATCACGCGACCCAACTGAAATCATAGTCGCGCATAGTTAAGATTAACTCATCATTCTTTCTGAGACCTTGCAACTAACTATCTTTCTTAACCCTTACAGTTATCTCCTTGTCGCTGAGTGTTTAATTTTATCTCAAGACTATGCGACACTGCTTAGTCGCCCAATCGCAGGATATAATTCTTGAGCATTTAACTTTACCATAACAGGTTATATGCGCCCTTTCTCCGCTTCTGACGACTGCGTGACATACCTTAATCGCCAAGTCGGGAGGACTTTTTCCTTAGGGAACTTTTCTTCTCAGACTTTGTGACCACCGTTAGATCTTCTGATTCCTTCATCTGACGGTTGTCGCTTAATCGCCATATGCTCATGCATACCCTTAAATCTTTCTCAGACACCGCGACTGAAAGGAAAGCACTTAGTCTCATTGTCGCTGAGTCCGTTTTCTGCTTCTGGCGACCATGCGATAATATTTTAACATCCACTCGGCTTATGACACATGTCACACAATCATTTGCTCACTTAATGCATAACAGAGAATTGAGTCATCATCTTGTTCTGGCGACATCCCGACTATACTTTACTGCAAACCACAAACGGTTAGTCGCGTAGTCTCAATTAAAATATTTTAACCACTATTATTTTTTGAGACCACGCGACTGAAGGCTTCGCTTAACTGTTAACTTTGACTCATTTGGCGATAAAGTGACATAAGGTAATCGTGAAGTCTGAAGACATTTTCATGACTGTTAAAAATTTCCTGCGATCACTCGACTAAGCAGTGGGTCCCTTCTTTACAATGCTTTATGACATAATTATTCCACGACTACCCGACATGAAGAAATCGCTGAGTCTCGTAATACTGAAGGAATATGCTAAACTTTGAATGAGACCACGCGATAGAAAGAAAACGCGAAGTCGGGAAGACAATTGGAATATTCATTCAGGGTAACACGACGAGGCGACTTAAATTAAAACACATGCCTTAAGTGGATGGAAAAAGTAACTTTGAAACAGAAGCGCCATGAACTAGGGTTTAATTTTACCATTTCATACTTGGATAGCCTAGGGTTTTCAGGATTTTGCAAATTTAGTTAGGTTTAGGCTTGAAAACTTGAAAAATTGACATAGGTAAGGCCAGAATGAACAAGAGATAACTGATTTGAAAACACCAGATCACAGAGAAAAGGACAGGGAACCAGGAAAACTGCTAAACAAGAAATACCACCAACAATTCTATTTGATATCATCGGTTATATATTTCATTATTTGGAAGTTGTTGATTAAATTTGTTAGATCGGTGGTGAAAAGTTTTAAGTATTTGTCTGCACTAGTTCACCCCCCGTATTAGTCTTTTTAAATATTAACAGATTACCCGTAGTAGGAAAGAGGCTAAAAATATTAAGGAAATGTTGAATCAACAATTGATACCTTTTGTTATGAAATTCATTACTTGAAGCCTCACACAATCTTGATCTTTCTTGATAATAGTTAATTCATGTCTTCATTCATGGAGGAACACATAAACTTGATTGTGATTGCTAAACTTGAATGCTTGATATCAGACCTCTCCTCAGCTTCCTTGAAGGTGGCTAATTGAAAGTGCTCAATTAGAGTGATGACTTAGAATTACCTAGAGATGTTTTCTAGAGGAAGAGAGTTGTATTTATACACAAATTACGCATTTCAGGTTTAAATTTGAAGAAGGTTGACATCGAGGAGCACTTTCCTGCTCTACATTTTCTTGATTGTTAGAGGTTTAAATTTGGGACCAAAAATGATGGACTATGGTTCTTAGAGCCATGGTTTAGGAGGTCTATGACATGGGTGCCATAGTCTAGGCTTTCTAGCGAGAAAGAAGGCCAATGAGCTCATGCTTGTGTTGGGATTCCAAAATTGGCAATAGATTGAGCAAAATTAATCATGAATCAGGGGTATGAGGGAAAACCGCCAAAGTGAGTCTAAAATGAGAGTAAAATTGTATAGGCATACAATTTATGACACTACACATAGTATCATACCTCACCTTACTCTCATAGTTTTTACTCTTCTTACTCTAGTCATATTGCACATGGTTGCCCCCAATAGTGATTATTATAAATTTAGTGACACCTAAAATAATTAACAAAATAGAAAAAAACTACATCAACCTCATCATCACTTCCTTATTCTACTCTTAAGGTCTTCCACCTCCACTTCATATTCCTCAAAAATCCCTAAAGGAAATGATCTTGTCTATCAATTATAATCAACCCAATCTAAGATATCCATATGGAATTTCTTGAGAATGTATACATAGATCCATCCTTGACTAATCCCTATAAAGATATTTATCAAATATTCTATACCCCACAATCAACTTGATTCCATGGTTGAATCTATGTAGGATATTTCTATCTCTTCAAGTGAGTGAAATCCCACCACCATCAATTCTAGAACCGTCCACATTAATTATAGTTGTAGAACACAAGTAAATTGATATTGATGTATTTCTTTACAATCTTAGGGTTGAATATTTTTTGTATAGATTTTATTTACATGTCCATGTCAACTATTCTAAATTTATTACAATGTAAATCGATAATTCTTAGGAACCACTACCTTGCCTATTATTGTAGGTTTTATCACTTGCAATAAATCATTTCACGTCATACCCAATAAAGTAACCTATAATATCTTTCTTAGTTGTCTATGATTTCATCGAATGTATCAAGTCATTTCTATCCCCCATCAATGTTTGAAATCTACACATAATAACAATTTTTATGCCATATATGTTAATGAAACTCCTTTTTAACATTTTCAAAATATTTAATCTCAAGTTCTCAAAAGAGAACAAAGACAAATCTAATTTTAGAATATATAATAAAGACAATCATTCTTTAGTAGGTAGATATACTTTTTTTCATATGTACTTTTGTAAAATAATTATTATAATTACCCAATTTATGCATCTCAATTATTATTTGATTTAAATTAAATTAACTTACTTAATTTATTTAAATTTTACTTTTAATTCATATATCCACAACGTAATTGTTTTATATACAATAGTATAGCTTCCACTTTTCATTTTAAGGAATTTGTTGAAGTTTTTACAACCCTCCCCAACTCAAAATTATTTATAAAAAAAAGAGCAACGTGTTAATGAAAATGATAAGAGGTAGTTAGGTGCAATGAAAAGGCATGGCTTGATTCCCATTTTGTTTATCTTTTCGTAGTGTTGTTATTTGTTCTCTCTTTTTGGTCAGTGGTACAATCATATCTTTTCTTTAGAGAGTGCATGCATATGCCTTGTTTAAGAATGCCAAGTACAATACGCACTCTTCTACATAATAGCAATTGACTTTACCATCTTATGGGCTAAGTATAAAAACAATGAATATAAAAGCAATGGGGGCAATTTATTTTATTTTATTCTAGCTCTTGTAATAAATTAGTTAATATGAATAATAAATTAATTAATATAAATAATAAATTAATTAATATAAATAATGAATTAATTAATATATAAAAGTTGTTATACCACCAAACCTTCACCATTTGTTTATTCATCTTCACAATTAATGATAACAGAATCTTAAAGAACTCTATAGACTAAATTTATATTACAATTTTGATATAAAAAATATATTATTTTTTTTAAAATTAAGGGAAGGGGTTCAATGGTAGTTTATGTTTTAAAAATTGGTCAAAAAGTCCACTAAAAAATTATCTAATGAGTCAATAGTCACCTATTGATATTCTTAATAGGTGTGGAAAAAAGTTAGTAATTAGACCAATTGTAAAATTTTATTGGTACTCCTAGTGCACAACTATAAAGACATTTGTGCATAAGTATTGGATTAGTTGTACAAATTTTGTGGTGATAAAAGAAAACGGCTAGCAAAGTAATAGAGAATATGCATCTCATGTCAACTCAAAATGATCATGTTTTGATCCTTACTTGCTTAATGAATGTCGCCTCATTTGTCATTACTACCCAAAGGCCAAAACAATAACTATAAGCACTTAAATTAGGGGAAGAGTTCAATTACAATTTGTGCATAAGTATTGGATTGTCAACTCACAAAATGATCACTTTTTCATCCTTGCATAATGGATCACACTCATTTGTTGTAACTATCGAGAGGCCAAAATAATAACTATAAGCACTTCAATTAGGGAAAGGGAAGGGTTTGATTACAGTTGTGTAAATTTTATGATGGCTGAATGGTTAATAGAACAATAGAAAATATGTATCAAATGATCACTTTATGATCCTTGACCAACCTCATCACATCCATCTTAACTACCTGGAAGCCAAAACCAAAACAATAACTATAAACACATAAATCAAAAATGAAATAATGTATCATTACAAACTTAAAGTATCTAATAATAACATCTAATAATAACAACCAGTGATACCCTCCTATTTAAAAGAATTTGCAAAGAAATGAAATGACACCTTGAAATCACATCAACCCGAGAGAAAAAAATAAAGTAAAAAAAGTTTGTGTGAGTTGAAATGGGCAAAATGTGGGCGATAATAATATGTAGGGATGAATGCATGCGCCAGCTGGTGCATTTCAAGTGGTGTACGTAAGGCGTGCTCACTCACAATTATTAATATGATTAATAATTATATCTGTTTTCCAAGTAGAAGAGAATAGGCAGAGAGAGGATGGGCCTGCACCGACAGTTTAGTTGGAGGAGGCCCACACCACAAACAACTCATTTGACACAAAAAGATTCTTCATTTCTGCTTGGAATTTCCCTAACAAAACTGTCAAGACAAGTACAAAAGAGAATTGGGATTCTAACTCTGGCATTCAATTTGTACACCACCATGATTTTCCATTTTCATCTCTGCTTGAAATCAGTGGAGTTTGCAGTGATAGATGATGCTTCATGGGTTTTTTCCTTTTCTATGGAACAGTGTGACAAAAGGGCCTGTTCTTTTTCAGACCCTGTGTCTCCCTAAAGGCATTCCATTTTTATCTGTTTGTGCAATGAAAATATGGAGCTGCATGAAGGGTTTACTTGTTTAAATCTGATCTGAGAATACCCATCGATGCAGAATCTTTTGTTCATTCAAAGCAGGTAAAGTTTCTTGGTAATCAGATTTTGAAATTTATATTCTTTGAGTTATAGCAATTGTTTCTTTCTGTTCTCTAACTGTTTCTTTCATTCTATGAATGATAGATAATGTAGTGGGCTTCAAAATAAAATGTTGATGGTTTAAAATATCATACATGTTTAACCCAAAGTAAAAAACTAATTGCTCTGATAGCAGAGTATGGTCTAATGGTATCAGTGGCATTATGGTCTGAGAAAATGTCTATTTCAAAAGATAGAATCTTAAACCTAATAATAATTAACCATCCTGAATATGCATCTCCTGGTGGGGTACTGAGCAGTATTTTCAAATGAAGAAAATATATTTTTTTGGGGATCTTCTCCAGGATGCATCCAACCCATTTTTTGTAGCCCTTTCTAATCTTATAACCTTGTTGTCTTTCAGCACTCACCTATAATCTAGAAAACCATTTTTTTCAATAATCTTGAGTGTCTATTCTTAGTTTAATAGTATTGTAGTGTTTTCTAGTTAATGCCATTGATTGCAAAGGTGGTAGCTGGAATGCAGGTTCAGGAGATCTCTTCATTCACTGAGTTCTCAATACCTGTTTCCCTTTCAATTCTACCCAAAGATCTTTTGACATATGGTGCTTTCCATCCATGAGGTTTTGCATGAGGTGGGATTCTGATGTTGTTTTGATTTTTAACATTTGTCCTCTGTTTTGTTTTCGATTGTTAAGAACTGATAACAGTGGCAATGATGAGCTTTTGATAGGCTTGATGACTCTGGTGTTGTCAAATGAAATCAATCAAGCACTCTCTGAGCCACTCTGGATTGGATTACAATGAATAAATGAAAGATTTTAATATGTTTATGAGACTGAATAATCTAAAGGATCAAGGATAACAGTCTTAAATTATCTTCATATTCCTTCCTTTTGATATAAGATCTTATCTTCATATTCCTTTTGATATAAGGTCTTCTACTATGAATCTTGACAAAGAATACTCTTTGAAACTTTACTTAAGCCAATCTACTGACGCTATTTGGATCTCATTCTGCTGCTATTTGGATCTCATTCTGCTGTTTAGCATTGAATTTTTTGATCTTTAAAATTTTGGGTTTTTCTGTAACTCTGGATTTCTTAAGCCATTTTAGTTATCTTTTATTCACGGCTTTAGAACTTGATGAAAATGCTGCAACTGCAACAGTATAAAAGATTGCCACAGTGGATATACATCGAGAGCTGACCTAACTTAAAGCCACTTTCAAGCTTTTCCTGTCTTAATATTTTCTGTTCCACAAGTGATTTAGAAAGTAAGTAGAAGTGTTTGTAATGATTATTGCCCAATCGAGATGCTAGGCCTATAGAGGAACTGGCATGAGAAGTAAACTAGAATTCTATAAATGATTCCCATGGAATAAAAAAAAAATCAATGTCACTAGAGGTAAATGGCCAAAATACTTTTTTTTTCATTTTCATTCAGTATGGAAGTTGGTAAGTAATATAATTTAATCTGATAGATGTAGATTGGATGTTTAAGTTTTTTAATGAATTATTTTAGTTTAGATTTTAGGTCAATTTCATGATTTGTAGATATGTATGTAATTCAAATTCAAATCTAACACTATTGAATCACATACTAAGATGTTTTATTAAATGACAAACGTTAACAAAATAAGAAGCTGTTATTTTGTATATTATTTTTGGAGTATTTATATTTGCATAATATTCAAGATAAAAGGCACATTTTATTGTTAACTTCAATCATTGTATTATGATATTAGATTGATCTCCAAGAGTTTACCAATTAGAAGATTTTTTTTTGATCATTTACAAACTCTTTTGTTCATACCAAAGTTTTTAATGCAAGTTACAAGTATCGAGGCAAGTAATATTCATTTATCAAATTAAGAGAAATTCATATGCACAATTATAGTGTATATCCATGCAAAAGGGTCAAATTGGCAGTTTGTACATTGGTTTTTTCATCCCAAAATACTACATATGACATAAATGACATACATGATTAGATAATTTTATTTGTTCATGTACATCTAGTTGTGAGGTATCTCCACATTCTAATTTAGAGACTAATTGATTGGGAACATTTGGCATAGTCAAATCAACATTGATCAAAGAGCTAAGTACCATTTATTTATTTATATTCTATAAATATTCAAATACATTATTCCAGATGTTTATTGTTTCAACTCTTCTTCTAAAGTTGATTGTTTTACTTAGGGAAAATGTTTTTGACACTGAGAGCTATGAACCATAATTAAAAAGCAACCAAGAAGGAAAAAATGCCAAGGAGGCAAACAAAACAAGTCTCACGAATGAAAGGAAGCTGAGTGTTGAATAATATTTCCAACACTAATCCAGTCAAGATACTGTCTACAAAAAAATATTACAAACCCTTAACTGTTATTGTTTAGATGCACTTTAAACTTAAATCACAAAACCATAACACTAGATTCAAGTGGGAAAACCCTTACCAGAAAACAACCCAAACTCCATAAAAATGAGCTCAATTTTATTATCAACATAAATATTTACAACATAATGCAAAGAGCCAATGAGTGTCATTTTAAGACTTGAGCAAATTTTGAAGAGGAGTGTAACCTTAGTTAACCTCTCTCTTCTTCCCAAGTTGCATCTAACTCCATTCATGGAAAATGAAGGCAAGTGGGAAGAAAGGGATGGTTAGGGCCACCTCACCTTTGGGTTAAGCCTTGATCTTATTGGAGGTTTGCCTATTTAGGGAAGGATTTAGGATGAGTTGAGTGATCACCCATTCTCTATCCTTAGAGACAGTTTCAGATTTGAGGAAGCCTTTTGGAGGAAAGAACTTGGAAGGAAAGCTCTTCTCAACTTTAAAATCCCCTTTAGCTTTGGAGTAAGGTTGGTCTCCTTTTATCATATATGTTTTCATATTTTGGTGTGTTCTTTAACTTGAAACTCTATTAATGAAGTCCTATGTAATTTTAAGTTATTTTTCAAGTTGAGTTTTTGGAGTTTTATGTTGTTGTGTTTTATTATGTGAATTATTTTGGATGGGATTCTTCAAAAAACACTCACCCTTGGGAGGGAAGAGAAACCTTGAAGGGGTGGTGGAAATGATGCTGGTTTAGTGTAGAGTCTCCCATGTGTGGAGGGAAAGACATGGGGTTTCACGATACCCATGATGCCAAGTATGGCGTGAGGGCTTTTGGGGGGGCATAAGGAGGTATATTTTATAATTGCATCTTGTGTAGATGGTCATTCCAACTCCATGTGTGGTTTGAGGTTTTCTATTTTGTATACGTGTCTTTCTCCTACTGTGAGGTCTACCACTACCCCTATTTTCAGGAAGGTCTCTTGGAGACCTTCCTTTTTTTCTATCATGTGTTGGGAAGATTTATATGCAGGTTTTATCTTAATGTTTGTCTATGTGAGTTTGTGAGTTCCTGTTTGTATCATGTTCCATTCTGGATCCCCAAGCTCGGGGGTGGCCTTGAAAAGGCCTAAGATGGGAGGTGAGCCTCCATGGTCAACCATATCTTATTACAAGTTCCTGTTGGGAACATGAAGTTGCATTTTACCTTTATGTGTGAGATGGGAATAACTGGAAAATCGTCATTTTGTAACCTATGTTGTTTAGAGGTTTTCATTTGTACAAAGGTTGCATTGAGACCCTAAGGAATTTTGTAACCTTTTTATTATTGTAATCGTTTATCCATATTGGAGATTGAGATCCTAAGAATTTGTAAGCATTCCTTATTTAGTAAGTTAAAGGATATTTTGAGTATTTCATTATTGCAAGTTGTGTTAAGACCTTGAGAAGATTTGAAATCTCTATTTATTTGGTAATCTTTGATTTCTTAATGTTGATGGAGAACCTACGAAATTTGTATCTATACTTAATTTAATGAAATGGAAAGAGAATGAAAGTTTTACAATTTGTATGTTTTAACTAAATTCCTTGGATGATTATTTTGATGGTTAGTAGCAGTCTTAGACATCTCAATATTTAGATGGTCAAAGTTCGAACCTTAATTTGAAGGCATTAATTTTTCTTAAATTGGATAAAGAAATATCCTAATAGTGAAAATTATCTCACCTTAAATGGTTATGCATAATTGATCAAATAGACAAATTTAACTTTCTTATGGTGCCTAATGTTATGGTTGTAACAACATAGGAATTGTTCTTTTGAAATTAAAAGGAAATTTGAATAAACATAAGTATATTTTACTTGGCATTCTAAGAATTTTAATCCTCAACACTTCGAGTATTTTTTTTGACAAAAAATTAAAATGCTCTATTTAAAAATTTCTTCCATCATTATGTGGAGGATAAAATATAGGTTCTTTTGGTAAAGTAAAATAAAAAGAAACAAGGGCCCTAAATAGCCCCTGTTTTGACAGGTCGTATTTGTTCACTAGTCATATTTTAAAATTATTTTTCTTTCTGTGCTTGGTTATATATATATATATATATATATAAAAGGATATCTTAAAAAAAAGAATGTTGCGGGTTCAGTAGTCGCAGTGCGATTTTTTTAAATTTTTTGGTTGATTTGGGATTTGGAGTGTGGCCGAAGCCACCCCCGCACCCCCCAACTTTTCCTCCTCCATTGCGGTGGGCGGCTACAGGCCGGGCGGCGCCATTCACCCCCCCCCGCACCACCACTGCGTAAACATAGAGGTGGGTCAGGCGAGGCGACGGTCGCGCCACCCCCAAGCCACCCCCTCTGCTCTCCCTCCCTCCAAGCTGCGCAGCCCGCAATCTACGCGGCTTCTTGCGCATCCCACTTTCCCCTTCCGCTCGCCATTGCCGCCGTCGGTAGCCCCCTCCCTCATCCGTGTTCGCTGCCCTGTAGCCAAGCAGATCAGACCCACCGCTTGCTCTCGTCCTTCCCCTGCGAAAACTAGAATCGCATAAGGATTTTTAGGGTTCAGGGCAGGATTAATGATAGGAAGCATTTAAGGTAGGTTGTTTAATATTTTTATTATATGAGTTTTAAGGGCTAGATTTATATGTAATGCATATTTATAGATTTTATTTTAGTTAAAATTAGATTAGATATATATTTGATAAATTAGATATGTTAGTTAATTTTCTTTTAATAATTAGGTTTTAAATTACTATTAAATTTCATTTGTTATTTAGAATTTAAGGATGCATGTAAGATTTGGTTTTTAGAATTTAAGGATGCATGTAAGATTTGGTTTAGAAGATTTTAAGTGTGGATCTAAAATTAGATTTATCTTATATAGACATGTTTAAAATAATACTAGATTTAATTTTGTTGGACAATTAGGATTCTTTCTTTTAAAAAGAAGTGGTAATTTAATAATGCATGAAAGAATGTTTAAAATAGAATTACGTTTAATTTAAATTGGTTATTATTAAATAAAATTTTATTTTATGATTAAAATAGATTTGATTTAATAGTTATTACAATTGAGTTTTATAGATGTTAATTTTAGATATTAGATTAGATTTTAAATTTAGAGTAGATTTAAATTTTAATAATGATTTAAATGAATTTGATTTCCTTAGACTTATATTAAATTTTGTTAGCTAGAATAGATTTGTTTTTACTAATGGGTTTTTCTTTAAAAAGAGTTAAACTAGGTTTCTTAAATTAGATTTGAATTTGTAAGAAAAAAGATTAAATTGGGTTTATTATTAAACTAGTATTAATGTTATTTATTAGAAAATTTTATAATTCAGTTAAGATGGGATCATAGTGGTCAAGCGTTGGTTTATTTATACTCGGTTATAAAATGTTAGTTATTTCTCTTATTAGTATCTCAAATTTATATTAGGGGAGATTGTTAATCATTAGTTGAGTTAGGGCTTAGTATGTAACTTATTCTATTAATTAATTATCCTTAGAGGTTTTATCGTCACCATTGACCTGAATCGTGCATGGTTGACTTTCGATCGACCGTGCTCTAACCTTGTCCGATCGTCCTAATTTTTGCACCAGGTGTTTCTTGTACCCTCTCGACCCTAGGTTTCCAGTTTCATGCCTTCAGAGACAGTTGACTTTTTGGTCAACTCAGGTTGACTTTAGGGTCAACTATCTTGATTCGCATGCATGAGCCTTCCTAAGGGCTTAGCAGGCCCTAGGAACTTTCTTTCACATATTTTAGAGTACAGTTGACTTTTGGTCAACTCTCTCGATTTGTGTACCGATTGTAGCGTGTAGCTTAGAGATCCCTTTAGGATAGTTCTGAGAGCTATCCTACCTCCTATGACCTTTTTGCTTATTGTTTTTCTTCTACACCGTTTTGCGTGCAAGTGTTCTCTTGAGGTAATGAAGCCTTCCTTTAGCACGCTTTAGAAAATTTGTGTTGCTGTGTTTTTTCCCAACTTTTGGGCATGACAAAATCATAACCATTGGAAAGCTTTCTCTGAGTACTATCATCCTATATTTGGGTTTGTCAAATGTATTAATTTGATCCTACAAAAAGTTAATGTCAAAGTGATTTTTTGTTAGTATTTTGATGGGTGCAAAGGAGACTCAATTATAGGTGTGAGTGAGGAGTGGAGAGATTATACCAAAGAGAGATGATCCAAGAAGCTTTTATCTAACCATTTTCAATTTACTCCTTCAAATGGGAGCTTTCAAGGCTTAAATCATTATATTTTCTTAAAAATGTGTAAGTTCAGCAAAAATCAAGATGTTCAAAAAAGTGGGACACACTATTGTGGGACCACCCAAGTACAAACATCTCTGTAAAGAGGAAAAAAAGAGAAAACCCAGTGGGAAAAACCCCTCTCCAAAAAGAGATGAAGCCTAGTGAGGGACTGAAGAAGCCTCTAAACTAGAGAATGTCCCAGAAAATAGGACTAGAGAAATAACATGTAGAACACCTCTGAAGCATGAAGCTGCAAACACTGTCAAAAAATAACTACTGGAACCTCCACTGTAATAGAACATGATCAGATAGATAAGATTGTAAACAAAGCCTGAAGAGCTGATCAATCGAAGACGGAAAAATGCCTCCAAAACAAGAATGAAAGAAGAGTGTCCATATGGTAAATGATCTATCTCACCGAAATGCATAGGTACGAGCCACTCCATCCGCCTAGTACATAGGAACAAATAATAAAAACATAGAACACTCCATCGCAACAAAGAAGCATTCAAAATAATAGGAGATACCCCCATAATAATGAGCAGGGAGAGGCATGACAGGTACACTAAAATAGATTGCCAAGAAACACTGCATGATGAAGAATATACAAGCACAAGTAAAGGATGGTGTCGTGGAAGGAACACTCACTGGACATGCATAATGAGGCTAATGTTGTGAAAGGAACACTCACTTGACAAAGGTAGATGGAAAGTAAGGCAGAACATCAAACACCCCCATGGCACTTTATAATATAGTGCGAGTACAATCAGACACAAAATGTGCAAGATCCCAAGCATAAAATATGGCACTTTATCACCATGCATTTGCAAATAATGAAGGCTATAGAAAAATATGTATACAATATTCAGAAAGAAAATGATCCCAAGATTTGAAACATCCAAGATATCCACTAGAATTCCATAAAGAAAAAAAATTGAATAATAGATACATGGAAAAAATCTGGGTGTGAAACCCATAGAAGAAGAAAGGAGAACATAAGTAGCTTTCCAATGCCATGCGGAAGTCAAAAAAATGGAGTCCGGAGGAGCAATATATAGTGATCGGAGTGCAAAATGGAACCCTGACTTTGAGTGGAAAAAAATATTGCAAGACAACAAAATCAGATAACCAAATTGGAAAAATCAGAATGGCCTTGGAACCAACTTTCTGTTGGTATCTTGTTTGGTGAAAAACGCATCTGTTTTCTCAAGTTATGAGCAAAAAACCACTAGTAGGTCAAAAACCAAATGAACCGAAAGAAACCCCAGACAAAAATGGCAGAGCCTGGCTAAACTGGTGAAACCCTCCAAATCTGGACTGCCTCCAGATTTCCTGCCAAATTTGGCAGAAAAACATATTATTTAAAATAAAAACAATAAAAAAACATCATATATATATATATTTTTTAAAAAATCATATATATATTTAGAAAAAAAACACATGTATTTTAAAGGGGAAAAAACACAAAAAACCAAAAAAAATGTTTTTTTATTTTTTAAAATAACATTAAAAAATATGGGGCCCTTGACACCCAAAGCTAGTGCGGTCACATTGGGCTTGAGAGGCACCCTTGGGGCCAGCATGGCACCCTTGGGGCCAGCGTGGATTCTTAGGGCTAGCACGACCTCATTGGGGCCTGCATGGCTCCTTGCGGCCAGCACGACCTCTATCTCCTTGGGGCTCGCGTGGCTCCTTGGGGCCCGCAGGTTACCCAAAAAGGTTTTTCTCTCTTTTTTTTACACACTTTTTTTTTAAAAACAATTTACATAAAAAACCCAAAAAAATTAATTGGTATTTCTGATTTTTTTGCAAAATTCAAAAATTAAAATTTTAGAAAAGTATATTATTTATACCTGCCTCAAAATGTGTGCCTAAGATAGGGTCCTATGAACAAATTTTTTCTACCTCAGAATGCAACTATGTCCAAAATGGTCATTCCTTATATGGAAATGGGGGTTTTTGGGTGTTATGAGCACATTTGTGAGGTCGGTTTGTGCTCAAAGTGCTCCGAACAAAGAATACCCTCTAGATCCATACAAAAAAGCAAAAAAAATAGAAACCCTCAGAGCTCCCAAAAAATTTAAAAACTCAAGAATGGGCATCAGGAACAAGGCTCTGATACCATGTTAGAATTCAAATAATTCATAAGCCAAGATCATTTGCATGCAATATAACCTGTTACAAAAGCAAAGCTTGGAGACAAAAAAAGTTTTGAAAGACAAAATATTCATTCAGAGAGGGAATACAAAATAAAAAGAGATCAAACCTTATGAAGTTGATCGAAAGCCTAAAAGGGAAACCCTAAAGGGAAAAAATCTAGGTTGTATAATAATTAGTAAAATAATTAATTATTATATGCCTAAAGTTTAGCTTAAGTAAAATAGAGATAATAAGTGACTTAATAATTAAATCAATATGATTTAATTAATAAGTGGAATCACTTTATTACTCTAACAAAAATTTTAGAAGGAGATAGGGAGAAGTACTTCTTCAACCTAGGACAAGAAGGGACAAAACTTCCCTGTGAATATGATGTGGATAAATTGAAACCAAAAGAAGATGAGACTAATCACATCGACATCATGAACAAATTGTTTAAGTTATTCCAAATGCAATTGGACAACATGAAACAAAAAGGGGTTCCTAAACCCTTTTCAATAGAAGCATTATGTCTTTTTCCATTTGATAAAAATCTAATTATGGTGTCTTTCCCTATTAATGCCTTTTTTTCCTAAGTATGACAAATAAGAGGGAGCATCCGATCGAAAAGATCACCTATGGGGATTTTGTGCATTGAGCTTGGAGTTCATGCATGACACAACTTATTTAATGAGATTATTTCCAAGAAGCCTCAGAGGACTGGTGATGGAGTGGTTTTCTAAACTACCCTCTGGTATTTGTACTTTCAAAGAATTGGCTTCTAAATTTGTGACACACTACTCTTATAACATCAAACACAAAGTCACAATGATTAACTTATGTAATACAAAACAACATGATGGAGAAGGGTTCTTACTTTTCCTACAAAGATGGGGAGCAGTATTTAGTGTTCCCAAAAAGGAAAAGATGGATGTTTTCATCAATAGCTTTAATACAGAAATGAACTATCATTTGAGATTACAATGTCTGCGTTATTTCCAAGACCTCATTGCAAATGGAGTCACAATGGAGGAAGTATTATTGAAAAGTGGAGAAATCAAACTCTACAAGGACAACAAAAATTCCAATAATAACAACACTTCTAACAACAACAACAATAGAGCTCCTCCTAATAACAATCAGTTTTGGCTAAAGAAAACTAACAAGGGAGTGGTAAATGATAGAGTTGTGGAAGAAAAAAACTTAAAATCCACTCCATTCAATCTCACGTGAGGATCTAACCAAGCCAACAATGTGGATAAAGAACCTAAGGTTCCCTTCAATAATAATAAAAATTGTGGGAATAACCGAGAGGCTAGCAAGCCTAAACCCTTCTTTGCTCCATCTCCTAGAAGGAAATTCACACTCTTGGGTGAACCTATTGAAAATGCATTGAGGAATCTCATTGAGAATACAATTATCTACTTACCTAAATCTCAACCATTTGAGCCATAAGTGAAACCATCATGGAGGAGTGAGTCAAACCATTGTATATACCATCAGAATAGAGGGCATAAGACAAATTATTGTATGCAATTGAAACATGTGGTGCAAGACCTCATAGATAATGAAGTGATCAAAGTGGAAGGACCACAAAATAATGAAGATCACACAACTTTCAAAACACCTTTCTTCAAACATGAGAAAGGGGAACCTTCAAATGCTAATAACATTGGCAGTAATTTGAGGGGTAACAACAAGGTCAACTTTACCCATAGCTATGATAATACTATCAATGCCCTATCAAGACATGAAAATACTATCAATGTTGTGGTGGTGAATGACCAACCTAGCAAAGAGACCTCTAATGTTGTCACTAGGGGGAAAGCATCAAGGATTACCTTACAAGGAAGTGCTCCTAAATTTTTTTCTCATACTCAAGAAACCACTTTGACAAAACAAACACCTTCTTCACTGAAACCCTATAGCTTAGTGAATCAATTGCAAAACACACTAGCTCAAATTTCTATCTTAGATCTATTGAAAATTTCACCCAATCATAAGGAAATCTTGTTGAAAGCTCTTGTGGAAACAATTGTTCCTGAAAACTTGGAGGAAGAAAGGTTTGAAACATGATGGGTCATCTCATTGCACTTCATTGTCTATCATTTTTTGAGCAAGATGACATGTCTATAAATTATCCTCAAAACCTCCCATTTCATATAGAGGTCTTGATCCAAAAGCACAGTGTCAAAAGAGTTCTCATTGATGGAGGATCTGGTTTAAATATTTGCACATTGAGTCTAGTTAAGGCTTTAGCATTATCTGAATCATCCATTGATTCAAAGAAGAAAAACACTATCAAAGATTATTATGGGAGGAGAGTTCTTCCAAAGGAATGGTGGTTTTTCCCATTCAAGTGGGCCCAATAAAAAAAGATACCATTTTTCAATTCCTAGATATGAAATTAAATTATAACATTTTGTTAGGAAGGCCATGGATTCATGAAATGCAAGTGGTGCCTTCAACATATCACCCATGTATCAAGTTTCCATACATGGATGAGGAAATTAATATTGGAGGAGACTCAAATCCTTTTCAATATTGTAACATGGTGAAACCTATACATGAGCTATTTATTCCACACAATAGAGAAGGATCCATTTCTAGTGCAATCATTGAAGAATCTAAGGAAGAAGGTCCTAGTTCGACATTAAATGCGACTTCTACCTTAAGTCACAATGAGACTCACTTATCTACATCGACTAAGGGAAAAGAGAAGGTTTTTTTTAAGGGTGAAAGTTATAATGACCTTGTTGGAGATTTGCCTCTGTGCAAATAATTGATTGTATGTTTTCCATTGATGACAACACATAACATACAACAGTTATCCTATATGCAATTATCAGTACATATTCTTTAGAGTTATGCGTGTTTATTTCCATGGTGTATACATGTTCTCATTTCTATGTGCATTCACGCTGAGTCAAATATGCAGTTTCAGTTGAGTTATTATTAATCAATTATGGCAGTTACAGTTTCTGGAGTTTATCTGTTAAGAGCCGACATAAATACAGTGTCTCTTCGGTTGTGCCTATCTTCGGGATATGCATGTTTGTATTCATATTTAGTTATGAGTTAAAGATAATTATCCAAAGGTGCCAAACATGTTTCAACTGAATCTTGATGTTAGATTTAATTTGGTGAAGCCGACTTTGTGAAGCGCCGCGTCTATTTAGTTTAAGTTGTGCGGTCCTAATTTGTATTGCGTGCTTGGTTGAGCCGACAAGGAAGTTGATGAAGTGTTTCTAGATACCATTGTGACCTTATCCTTGGTGAAGATACATATAGCAGTTCAGATATGTTCACTAAGTGTCAAAAATGGTGTGAAGAAGGAAAGACAGAGAAGAGAAGATAGTCAGAAAGAATAAGTTGAAGATCTATGTGAAGAAATAGAAGTTGATTGCAAATCATTGGAACTAATCAAGATAGCAGGTCTACTTAAACAATTCATTTACCAGATATAGTGTATATCTGTTATACTGAAGGTTGTAGCCTTCACCATCTTAGCATTGAGCTATTGGATAGTGAGTCCTCACCCTTAACAGGGTTATCTGTAAAAGACTCCTAATAGGGTCCGACCTTTAACCAGGTCTCTATACTTCTTGCATTGTAAAGATCAACTCCTAACAGGGTTGTAAGATCTTCTAATAGGGATCATTATAAACTAGTGCAGTTATTTGTGGGTGCTCATTCCCACTGGGGGTTTTACCTATTTGGTTTCCCCATAATCAAATTGTTGAGCACTTCATTGGGTTATATGAATGTGCATTTACTTTATATAAAATTACATTAAAGAAAGAGAAAAGAATTGAATTGACTGATAACTGATTCACCCCCCCTCTTAGTTATCCTTGGGACTATTTCAACAATTAGTATTGGAGCCAAGTGCCTTGGAGAGAAAGCTTAACATCTTAAGATAGATCAGATGGCATACTTCAAGAAAGAGAGTCCTAAGTTCGATGGAGAAAAATATCTTGACTGGAAGAAGAAAATGATAATACATCTTCAGTGCGTTGGATTTGAGATCTATGAGATTGCCCCTCAAGAAGTTGAAATTCCCACCTTGAAAGATCTTGCAGCTGATGACTCTACTATGAAACAAAAGGAAGTGTTCACTAATAATGCAATTGCCAAAGAAGCCCTAATTAGTGCCCTATCCAACAGTGAATTTCTGAGATCAAGAAGACAGATAAAGCATACTCTATTTGGAAATACTTAGAAGACATGTTTGAAGGAGACATCCAAGAAAAGAATGCGCGCAGAAAGACATGGAAGAAAAGATACAACAATTTAGAGATGTTACCTGAAGAAAACATCAAAGCTTACAATCAGAGGATACATGAAGCAGTGTCAGGTATAAGGAACAATAGTGGAGAAATATCAGAGGAAGATATAATGGAAAATTTAATGACCACATTGACAACAGACTATGAGAGCAAGATCCATAGCTTAGATGAGACTATGAAATTTTCAAAAGACTTCAAGAGGGAGACTTTGATCAGCAAAATATCTGCATTTGATATATCTAGATTGAAGACATAACCTAAAAGTGAGATAGCCTTCAAAGCCATAGTCCACAACAAGAAATCTATAAGTAGCTCTAGTAATAATGAAGAAGTGGGTACAGAACTAGAAGAAATCATTGCTATGATTTACAAGAAGGAAAGAAAAGGTAAAGGGAAATATAAAGGATAGCTACCATTCAAATGTTTTTCATGCAACAAAGTTGTTCACTTTGCATCTAAGTGCCCTACAAGAGTCAAGAAGTTCAGATCAGATTACAAACCTAAGTACACTAAAGAATGTTATCATGTTGAGGATGGTGTAAATGATGATGACTCAGGAGAAGATGAAATTGGATTTGTTTCCATTAAAGACATTGAGAAGATGCTTGAAGAAATTGACAAATAAGATGAAGTAAAAGAACAAGAGTTAGCATTAGTTTCAAAAGCTGACATCAGAACTGACTGGATCATTGACAACAGATATTCACACCACATGACATGAGACAAAGATAGATTTGTACATTTGGACAAGTACAAAGGTGGCATGGTTATATTTGGAGATAACACTCCCAAACCTATCATAGGCAGAGGTTCTATCACCCTAGATGGAAAGAACAAGACAGATGATGTTCTCTATGCTGATGGTTTGCATCATAACTTACTAAGTGTTGGACAGTTGCTTGATAAAGGATATCAGTTGGAATTCAAAAACAACCAGTGCATCATTAACAACAAACAAGGAGACATGATTGCATCAGGCTCAAAGACCAAAGGTAATGTTTTTCAGCTCAACTCAGAAGTAAGTTGTTTTGTTGCAAAAGTAGATGACAACTGGCTATGGCACAAGAGACTTTATCATATCAATGTAAAGGCAGTAAGAGACCTTCATAGCATTGCAAGACCAATTGACACCATGTGCAGGGAATGTGTGATGGGGAAGCATGTGAGGAAACAAAACTCTACAGAAAACAAATTAGATCTAGTACATACAAACCTATGTGGACATACTCAAACAAGATCATACTACGAAGAAAGGTATTTTATTTTGTTTGTTGATGATTTCTCAAGGATGATGTGGTTGCATCCTTAAAATAAAAATTTGATGTTGGAATTATATTGTGAATGATGTACTGAGAGGGGAGGGGTGAATCAATACCTCTAAAACTTTTCTTGGTTAGCCCATTAACCCTTAGTCATTAGTTTTTAAATTATCTTATCTAACTATTCATCTTTCTTCATGTATATGCAATCATAATATATGTTCTTTAATATGTAGCCATACAAGAAACATTGATGAAAATAGATAACACATGACACTAGATATGATATCACACAAAACTCCTGTTAGGAAGTAAAAACTATGGTGGGGATTGTTACCCACAAGACTTCACTATTTGTAGATAAGAAGGGGCCGGTTAAGGCTTACAATTGGTCACTTCTAATGACCTACCCTATTAGGAGTATTACAGTGGAGACCTGTTAAGATCTACTTCGTTTGAAGCTTTAGCAACACTGTTAAGTGTGCACTCTGTTAAGAGATTTGTAAAGAACTATTAAGTTCACCTTCTACAAAAGGATTTTAGATGTGATGCACTTGTTAGAATGCAACTACATAAGTCTTTGATCTGATGATGTATGCAATCTCTAATTGCTGATAACAGATCCAATAAATATTCCTATGTATGAGTAATCATCTTTTCATGATTGAATAATACCTTTGTTTGCACATCGGTAGCTTCTATGTGTTCTTGATAACTGGTGTGATCTGTTTCTGAACTTTGCATGAATTTTACCTTCTGCTCCTTAGATGCTCTTCGTGGATATCAACAACAATGAATTCATAATTCACAATTGATTGAACATCTATTTATACTAGATTTTAGCTCTATTCTTGATTCACGCTTCACAAGTTAACTCTAGATCCAAGGTTTACAACTTGACCTTGATCTTTAGTTAGATATGTTTTAGATCCATTAGGATGCTTTAAAACATTTACATTATGCTTTCTTGACCCTCAAGTAATGATTTAAAACAAATTAAAACTCTATAAATAGAATTACAATATTTTATCTAACGTGTATAACTCAGATCCACTATTTGCGAGTTCTCTAACTAACTGTCGGTTCTGATGGTTGGGCTTCTCTGTCAGTCTATCGGTTTTCTTTTCCATCAGTGTTCCTTTCTTGAACTATTCATCGGGTATGCATTTTCTACTCCATTGGTTTTGTTCTCAAAACTGTATCGTCGGTGATGATCTTTGTGTTATGTCATTGATCCGTCGGTGATGTCCTATTTACTTCATTGGTGCAACACTTGTCAGTGTTCATCGGTCAATTCCATACTTAGCACTTTTACCTCATGAGATTTTGTTCTGTCGATTATGCTTGTTATTTTCTCGTTATGCTTGTAGTCCTCCGGTTATGCTTGTACCGATGATCTCTGTCAATGTTTTTCACTAAGTTTACTAATGGAAAAACTTAATGTCATCAATCTCCCCCTTTGACATTAGTATCAAAAACATGATATGTGCAACATACTAAATGTATTAGTATGTACACCTGTATATACTTCTTCCTTAGTCATTTTAATGACTCCCCCTATGTATATGCCGATAAGTGTAAGTATATATACATTTCCTTATGTACATTTCTTTCCCTTTTTTTTGATATATTATACATAACTATCTTTACATATCTGTTCTTTCTGTACATACAATATACATACATTTCTATTCCTTCTTTTTTGATAATAAAGGCAAAGGTACTTACATCTTGTCAAAAAGGTGGGAATGTGAGGATTTGATCTCCTCCATCATCTTTTCCCATTTATCCTTCAACTTTTCTAGATCCATGTGCTCAAGTGATATCTTTACGTGTATATCATAGATGTTGTCTACTACAAACAACTTTGGGGTTGCAATTAAGTTTCTTGCTTCAGAAATATGTTGTTGTAGAATAGTAATATTAGGCAAGATGTGTGCCTGTAGTTCGGTAATCTCACCTCTTAATTATGGGTGATACCACAATAGTGGGTTACACTTTTCGGGAGGAAGGAATTCGTCCCGAAAAGCGTGACCCTCCAAAATATTTTTCTTTGTTTCGATCAAAAATACTAAATACTTTCGATCGAAATAGACTTACTTTCGATCGAAAGTAACTAGGGTTATTTTGGCGGATAAATCCGCCGAAACAGTCATTGCAACTATTTCGGCTTGGTTGAAAGGGACAGTGGCTGCCAGGGCTTCCGTTTCATCGAACGTCTATTAATCAGGTTTTTCATATTTTTAATTGGAATATTTTATTGTTTTATAATATATATTGTTTGTATATACATTTTTTAATGCCTTTTAATATATATTGTTTGTAAATATGTGTATATATGCATGTATATGTGTATATATGTGTGTATATGTGTATATGCATGTATATGTGTATATATATGTGTATATATGCATGTATATGTATATATGTGTGTATATGCATGTATATGTGTATATATATGTGTATATATGCATGTATATGTATATATATGTGTGTATATGTGTATATATGCATGTATATGTGTATATATATGTGTATATGCATGTAT
>MU224061.1:7061417-7082141 GCA_018584345.1 Thuja plicata
ATTTCTCCATGATTTCATTTATTTCTTCCCTTTTTGATTCAGGAGGCATAAGAGTAACAAGTACTCTTTCTCTTATCCGTTTCTCCTCATGGAGTGCAAATGTGTACCTAGAAGATAATCTAATTAATAGTTCTAGTGGTACATCACGTGTAGTGAATTGAAGTGGGACATAATAGTGTCTGCACATTTTAGCTATAATTGCATCTTCAATTTTGTTTTGTTCTACAGAATCCCATTTCAACCATTTCTTAATCTTAGGATGTGCAATAGATGAGGCTTCTGAAATGTACTTACATATTTCATCAATGTTTTCAGGATTTGATGTTACCTTTGTTGTTTCCTTTGCTTGTTCAATTGCAATGTCAGGCTCATCCATAGCTGAGTCCTCTATATCCTCATTTGTCTGAACAAATTTCCTCCTTTCGGTAGGTTTCCCAACTGGTTGTTTTCCCTTTGATGTGTCAGGTTTCCTTTTATATACCTTCCCTTTTATCATGGGAGAAGGAGTTGCATCCTTTGCTGTCTGACTCCTTGTTCTTGACTTCTTAGGTGGAGGAGGAGGTGGTGAATCAAACTGTTCTTCCTCTGATTCATTTTACTCTGCTATATCACCGATGGTTAGCTGGTCCTCAGTGATTTCCTCCTTACCCTCTTGTTCCTCCTTACCTTCAGAAGATACATTCAATTTCTTTTTCAGTTTCTTCACCATTCTGCTTGACTATTTTACAGCTTTCTTGATAACAAGATTTTTTTTAATCTTTTGTTTGGCCTCTTCATAGGTGCCAAATCTTTGTTGCTTGTTGTCCACTGGTTCATTTAGTAGTGCCTCAATGCACTCATTGGCTTGTCCTATTTTGATTTCATATTCTAACCGTGAAAGCCATGACTTCCTAGGTACTACTACTTAGATATATGTGAAATTAGTATTTACCATAAAACATATATTTTCTCTGTGTTCCTTTATCATATTTTCAAGAATCCTTGTTCTAGTTTTCAACATTTCCTTAATGGTTTTTAAATACTCATGCATTACATTATCAAAATTTGTTCCTAGTGATTCTATGAATTCACCTATCTGAATGGTTATATGACTACTTGTGTCCCATACAAATTTTCCTATTAAAGGAAAGTATTCTTCAAAGTAAAAGAATATGCACATTATGAGGGAACCAAATTTACAAGTGTTTGTTCTTGAAGATCTTATAGTGCACATGTTCTCCTCCAGTTGATGTAACAGGATCTCTACAAGATCCATCTTCTTTCCTTGTTTGATGATTTTGTATGTTGTGCTCATAGCAGTTCTTAATATTCTATTCATTCTGCTCGCCTAGAAGATTTTATATCCAACAACACATGCTCCAAACTTTAGCTCTACATTGGTAACGGTGTTGACCTTGAGTGCTCTTTTGTCTGATTTAGCACCAGTTAGTTTTTCCACTTTCACCAGGGATGGGTGCTTGTGAGCTTGTGGTTTATCGGTCATAGGATAACTAGTAACTGCATGAATAACATCCTTTGTTATTGGTTTTGGCTTATTAAGCCATAGAGTCTTTTTGTGCATTCTGCTGAGAATAATTTTTATCCATTCTGTTTTGAAAACTTTGGAAAAATGTAGTGCATTTGTGAGTCCTTTCACTTCCAGATGCTTGTGCTCATCTTTGAGTTTTCCAACTTCATTACATAGTGGCCTGTAGGCATTATCTAGGTCTAGATCTCCTATTTTTGAGATCTTGTAGTGTATATAGGACCTTACGTCCTCTACCAACAAAACCCTAGGTGGGATTCTGGAGAATGCTATGGAATTGTCAAGTTGTGATGCTATTTCTGGGTGTAGCTTGTATTTGGGTTCAGCGCAAGAGCCTCTGCTGACAAGCTTGAACATTTTCTTCTTATCTTCCTTAATCTTTTCAACTCTAGAAGTTGATGCCATTGCGTTGCAAAAATTTAGGGTTTTTCATAAATCAAACAGTGCGGTCGGTGAATGTGGTTTCTTACTAAATCTCTGTGATTGCCTGTGAATGTGAATGCTTTGTGTCGAATTGATTCCTGCTAGTTCACTCTCCAAATTTCTTTGAAATCTCTTTGCTTTGCTTGAAAATTGTGGGTGCAAAAATGAGTTTACCCGTCAGGATTTTACAACTTTTGTGCCCTAAGTTGTCATTAATGCTCACCAAATCGTCGGTATACAAAGACTGAGTTCATTGGTAGAGGCATTCATAACATCTTTGGTGTCTGTGCAAAGTGTCAGGGTTGCTAGAAGTTTTGGTGACTTCACCGATGATGGTTGGTAAAGTGGGGAAGACAACTTTTTTTGCCTCAAGGTTCACCGATGTCCATTGGTTTACACTTAGCAACTTGGCGTTTGTGTAATGACCGATACATTCTGGTAAGTAGTGCTAACTTTTTTGTGTGTGTTCACCGATGCAAATTGTACCCAATAACCGATGGTTACTTTTCAATAGTTTAGCAAATAACAATATATTGCATCTTTATTCATGCTAATATTATAGTATGAACTATGTGTAATGGAATTGATGCATAATATAACTTGTCATAATGTAGTTCCATACTTACTTGTGTATTTTAGTTGGAAATAGTGATGTCGCCAGATCCATTGGATGGGGTGTCACCATTTGCATTACTTTTTCCAGCACCTTCAGTGTTTGTGGCTTTTACCCACATCTTGTTTCTCATTCTCTTGATGTCATCAATGGTATTTCCATTGGGATGAGTACTTGTATCTGTCAGTTGGTTTTTGCAATCTTTTATCACATGACCAACCTTATGACAATGCAAACATGCCATACCTAGATTGGTCCAACCTCTTGACCTTCTGGTCCACTTTCTCATATAGTTGGTAGCAATATGACCATACCTTCCACATGCTATGCATTTTACCCATGTGTTATAGTCCCAAACATATGAGTTACCTACTCTTATTGGTTTGTACCTATTTTTAGTTTCTTTTGGTGTCTAGGCCTTGTTGTTCTTTTTCCAGCACTCCTCATGTGTATGCCCATTCATCTTGCAGGTAGGACAATACTTGTCCATGTAGGTTTTCCTTTTTGGTTTTGTCACTTTGGATCTGCATTCATGTGCCTTGTGTCCTTTCTTTTGACATTTATAACAATTACCAATGAAAGTAGATTGTGCTTGAGGAATACCTTTCATTTTGCTTCTGCAAATGTTTGAGGTGTGGCCGGGTTTTCCATAGTGATTGCATGACAACTTCTTGGATCTTGGGGTTGTGAAAGCATTCCTTTGATCTGGTTGATTAGAAGATTCACCATTCTCATTGTACCCTAATCCTATGTAGTTGTTGACTCTTCTCTGTCCATCAACAAAAATCATCCATCCTTTTGTTGCTATCTTCAGCTTTCTTGATCAATTCATTGTGTTTATTCTAGACTTTGATTTCATGCTTCAATTTTTCATTCTCCTCTCTTAGCTCACCAATAGACTGTATTCTTTCAATGAGTTTTTTATTTATTCTGTTTGTTTCTTGACTCAAAAGAATAATCTGGTTGGTAACCTCATGGTGATGCTCAGTAAGTCTTTGAATCTCTGATTCTTTCTCTTGCAGCTTCTTTGTTATTTTCCTCCTATCATCAATGGCTAGTGTTCTTTCATTTTTAGATTTTCTTGCATCATTCATGACATCAATCATTTTCACCATTTGAGTCTCTTGACCGATTTGCAACATCTTGATTTTCTCTGTCAGATGTAGATTGACTTCTTGTAGACTTTTGATCTCTTCTACTGATGTGTTTGAAGCTTTGCTTGTTGATGGTTTTGCTGTATCAAAGTAATCTTGTATTTTTTATTCTTTGTAGTCCTTCTCATTCAGCCTAGTTGCCATAATTTTTCTTTCATCAAGAATTTTTCTTAAGTTGATTCTCGCCTCTTTATACTGGTCATAGTTTATCTGCATCTATAATTGCTCATTCTCAATAGTCATGTCCAGTCTGTACTTTTCCATTTCTCTAATCTTTTCTCTTAAGTCTTTAAGATTTTCAAGAAAGAGACTTAACTCTGATACCTATTGTTGGAATTATATTGTGAATGATGTACTAAGAGGGGAGGGGTGAATCAGTGCCTCTAAAACTTTTCTTGGCTAGCCCATTAACCCTTAGTCATCAGTTTGTAAATTATCTTATCTAACTGTTCATCTTTCTTCATGTATATGCAATCATAATATAGGTTCTTTAATATGTAACCATACAAGAAACATTCATGAAAATAGATAACACATGACAAAAGATATGATATCGCAGAAAACTCCTATTAGAAAGTAAAAATTGCGGTGGGGATTGTTACCCACAAGACTTCACTATCTGTAGATAAGAAGGGGCCGGTTAAGGCTTACAATTGGTCACTTCTGATGACCTACCCTGTTAGGAGTATTACAGTAGAGACCTATTAATATCTACTTCATTTGAAGCTTTAGAAACACTGTTAAGTGTGCACTCTGTTAAGAGATTTGTAAAGAACTGTTAAGTCCACTTTCTACAAAAGGATTTTAGATGTGATGCACTTGTTAGAATGAAACTACATAAGTCTTTGATTTGATGATGTATGCAATCTCTAATTTCTGATAATAGATCCAATAAAGCTTCCTATGTATGATTAATCATCTTTTCATGATTGAATAATACCTTTGTCTACACGTTGGTAGCCTCTATGTGTTCTTGATAAGTGGTTTGATCTGTTTCTAAACTTTGCATGAATTCTGCCTTCTGCTCCTCAGATGCTCTTCATGGATATCAACAACAATGAATTAATAATTCACAATTGATTGAACATCTATTTATACTAGATTTTATCTCTATTCTTGATTCACGCTTCGCAAGTTAACTCTAGATCCAAGGTTTACAACTTGACCTTGATCTCTAGTTAGATATATTTTAGATCCATTAGGATGCTTCAAAACATTTACATTATGCTTGCTTGACCCTCAAGTAATGATTTAAAACAAATTAAAACTCTATAAATAGAATTATAATTCTTTATTTGATGTGTAAAGCTCGAATCCACTATTTGCGGGTTCTCTAACTAACTATCGGTTCTGATGGTCGGGCTTCTCTGTTAGTCTATTAGTTTTCTTTTCCATCGGTGTTCCTTTCTTTAACTGTTCACTAGGTATGCCTTTTCTTCTCCATCGGTTTTGTTCTCAAAATTGTATCGTTGGTGATGATATTTGTGTTATGTCATTGATCCATCGGTGATGTCCTATTTACTTCGTCGGTGCAACACTTGTCAGTGTTCATCGGTCAATTCCATACTTAGCACTTTTACCTTGTGATATTTTGTTCTATCGGGTATGCTTGCTGTCTGCCAGTTATGCTTGTAGTTCGCCGGTTATGCTTGTATCGATGATCTCTGTCAATGTTTTTCACTAAGTGTACTAATGGAAAAACTTAATGTCATCATCTGAAGCTTTTGAGAAGTTCAAAGTATTCAAAGCTAAGGTTGAGAATGAATCTGGATTAAAGATAAAATGTTTGAGATCTGATAGAGGAAGAGAATTCACCGCTGACCAGTTTAATGACTACTGTGAAGAACATGGAATCAAAAGACAGTTAAGTGTACCCAAAGCCTCTCAGCAGAATGGGATAGAAAAAAGGAGGAATAGGATAATACTTGACATAGTGTGCACTATCATGATTGAAGGAAATGTTGCCCATACCTACTAGAGAGATGTAGTCAATACAGTAGTTTACACTATCAATAGAATACAATTGAGGCCAGGTGCAGACAAGACACCTTATGAATGTTGGTTTGCTAATGTACCCACCGTAAGTTACTTCAGAATCTTTGGAAGCAAGTGCTATATCAAGAGGGATGATAGCATTGGTAAGTTTGATGCTAGAAGAAATGAAGTTATTTTTCTTGGCTACTGTACTAAAATAAAAACCTATAGATGTTTCAATATAAGATTAAAGAAGATCATTGAAAGTACTCATGTGAAGATTGATGAAAAGTTTATGATTCAAGAAAGATATTATTACTATGCTCCCATGATTGAAGATGAGCTCAGACCCATCAATAAGGACACAATTATTGAAGAAATGTTTGATTGTATTGGTGTTTCATGTAACAATCCTAAACTGAGTGAAGAAAAATCATAGATCATAGGTGAAAGTATCACTCCTAAGAATTCAAAGTACACATCCATATACCACTCTAAGGAAGATATCATTAGAAATCAAAGCGCAAAAGTCTTGACAAGATCTAGAGAAAAAGGTTCAACCGCTGATGAAGAGGTATGCTTACTTTCACAGATTGAACCCTTAAGTGTTGAAGATGCATACAAATATTCAGATTGGAAAAGTGTCATGCAAGAAGAATTAGATCAAATAATCAAGAATGAAACATGGGAACTGGTCCCTAGACCTCATGACAAGAACATGATTGGAACTAAGTGGATATTCAGGAACAAAATAAATGAAGAAGGCACAGTGGTAAGGAATAGAGCAAGATTAGTATGTAAAGGATATGCGCAAAGAGAAGGAATAGACTACACTGATACATTTTCCCTTGTGAGCAGACTTGAAGCTATCAAGTTGTTTTTGGCCTATGCAATATTCAAAAACTTTAAGGTATATCAAATGGATGTCAAATCAGCTTTTCTAAACGATGACTTGAAGGAAGAAGTCTAATAGAGTAGCCTAAAGGATTCAAACTTTTAGATAAACCAGACATGGTATGCAGATTAAAGAAAGCACTTTATGGACTTAAACATGCCCCAAGAGTGTGGTATGAGAGACTTGATGGTTACTTAACAAAGATAGGATTCAGAAAAGGAGCAACAAAATGTAATTTATTTATAAGAGAGACAGATGAAGGACTACTAATTGTTTCTATTTTTGTTGATGACATTATCTTTGGAGGTAATGACAAAATTAGTCTAGAATTTGCCAAAGAAATGAAGAGTGAATTTTAAATGAGCATGATTGGACCTATCAAATATTTTCTTGGATTGAATGTAAAACAAACAAACAATGGCATATTCATAAATCAGTCTAAATATGTAAAGGAGATATTGAAGACCTTCAAGATGGAAGATTGCAAACCAGTAAGCACCCCCGTGATAACAGGATGCAAGCTTTCTAAAGATGACTCCACAACATTTGACAAGAATTTATACAAGTCTATGATTGGAAAACTCATATATGTCACTCAATCTAGACCTGACATTTCTAACGCAGTTGGAATTGTTGGAAGATTTGAATTTGAACCCAAGAAAAGTCATCTAATGGCAATAAAAAGAATATTCAGATACCGAAAGGGAACTATAGACTATGGTTCATGGTATCCTAACTCAAAGAACATACAACTACATGTGTATATAGATGCAGATTGGGTAGGTTGTGTTGATGATAGAAAAAGCACATCAGGAGGAGCAGTATTTCATAGAGACAGGTTGGTCACTTGGACAAGTAAAAAGCAGAAATATATCTCTTAGTCAACAACAAAAGTTGAGTATGTTGCAGCATCATTGAATTGTTCAACAATGTTTTGGATCAAACAAATGATTAAGGACTTTGGTATTCAGATTGATTATCCTATTATTAGTCACTATGAGAACACTGGTACTATCAATATGTCAAAGAACCCTATGATGCATGCAAAGACAAAACATATTGAGATAAAATATCACTTCCTAAGAGAAAAAGTTGCAAACAAAGAAGTAAAGTTGGATTATGTAAGCACTAAAGAACAACTAGAAAATATTTTTATAAAGCCTCTATCAAAAGATACTTTTGAGTATCTCAGGGAGAAGTTGGGAGTAATTCCCTTTCCTGAGTCTGATTAGAACTTGTAGCAAGAACATCAGTCCTTGGTGACTGATGAATGGTTGACTACTCTACTTCTGGAGTAGTACCTGTGCTTAATGGTGTTTAACACCCTTTTTCATTGATGTCAAAGGGGGAGTATTAGTAAGGGGTAGCATATACTCTGGGGGAGTATACAGAGCAGCAACAGTGAAGAGGAACCTTTGATGAGGATATTGGGAATATTTTAAAAAGAAGGAAGACACTTTGAGTTGATGATATCATATGTTGCCATCAATGTCAAAGGGGGAGATTGTTGGAGATTTTCCTCTATGAAAATAATTGATTCTATGTTTTCCATTGATGACAACATATAATATACAATAGGTATCCTATATGCAATTACCAGTATAGATGATTTAGAGATATGCATGTTTATTTCCATGGTGTATACATGTTCTAGTAGCTATGTGCATTCACATCGAGTCAGATATGCAGTTTTAGTTGAGTTATGATTAATTAGTTATGGCAGTTACAGTTTTTGGAGTTTATCTGTTAAGAGATGATGTAAATACAATGTCTCTTTAGATGTGCCTATCTTCAGGATATGCATGTTTGTATTCATGTTTAGTTACGATTTAAAGATAATTATCCAAAGGCGCCAAACATGTTTCAAATGAATCTTGATGTTAGAGTTAATTTGGTGAAGTCAACTTTGTGAAGCATTGCATCTATTCAGTTTAAGTTGCACGATCCTAATTTGTATTGCGTGCTTAGTTGAGCTAACAAGGAATTTGATGAAGTGTTTCCAGATACCGTTGTGACCTTATCCTTGGAGAATATACATATAGAAGTTCAGATATGTTCACTAAGTGTCCAAAATGTTGTGAAGAAGGAAAGACAGAGAAGAGCAGATAGTCAGAAAGAATAAGTTGAAGATCTATGTGAAGAAATAGAAGTTGATTGCAAATCATTGGAACTGATCAAGACATCAGGTCTACTTAAACAGTTCATTTACCAAATATAGTGTATATGTGTTATACTAAAGGTTGTAGCCTTCACCATCTTAGCAGTGAGCTATTGGACAGTGAGTCCTCACCCTTAATAGGGTTATCTATAAATTACTCCTAACAGGGTCTGACCTTTAACCAAGTCTATGTACTTCTTACATTGTAAAGATCAACTCCTAACAGGGTTGTAAGATCTTCTAACAAGGATCATTATAAACTAGTGCAGTTATTTATGGGTGCTAATTCCCACGGGGGTTTTTACCTATTTGGTTTACCCGTAATCAAATTGTTGAGTACTTCATTGTGTTATCTGAATGTACATTTGCTTTATATAAAATTACATTAAAGAAAGATAAAAGAATTGAATTGACTGATAACTGATTCACCCCCCCCTCTTAGTTATCCTTGGGACTATTTCAACAGAACTTTTGGTAAAAGTTTCTACTCCAAGGGAAGAAACTTTGAAACCTTCTAGGGCTGAAAGCGAACAAGAAAAAGAAGACAATTATCAAAATATTAATTAAATGATGCACAAGTATGAAAAAAAATGTAAAATACATCAAAGAGGAGTGGGGGAATATTATGTTTCATTATTTGAATTACCCACTTCTTCAAGAACACATGGAAAACCTTCTAGTTCTCCTCCACTTGAAAAATAGAATTCTCATTTTGTGAGAGAAAGTGATCAATCATCCTTAGAGAAAGAAGAAAATGAAGTCTTGCAATGGATTTACAAAGATGAGGATGGTACAAGTCTCCCAATTGAGCAATTTCAACATGTTAACATTCAAATTGACCAATATGGCAAAGGATTCCAAATCATGCAAAAGATGGGTTACAAGGGAAGAGGAACATTAGGCATAAGAAACAAAGGCTTGTTAGAACCTATTCAGCCTTCTTGGAGATCCAAGGATGAAAAATTAGGCATAGGATATCAAGAGTAAGGAGTTAGTTCAAGCAATATTCATGATTCCTATGAACATGAACATATGTTAGGATCTGAAAGTGAAGATGAATCCAATGAATATGAATGGGATTCTTTATCTGAAGCTTCTTTTCATGACAAGGAAATAGATGCTATTCATACCTATGCTCCTATAGCTAGTACAAGAAAACAAACCAATATGGATGAAGGGTCAAGTTCTACACAAGCATCAAATGATTCTCAAGTACCAAATGTAGGACAAGCATCTAGTGAAAATAAATGGGTAGGTGAACCATGGGTACCTTCATGGGGCAGAGATTCAAACGTTAGGTTTAATCCACAAGTATTTTTCCCATGTAAATCCACAAGGACTCAAGTGAAGAGAATTTTGATCCAACTTCTATGGAACACCTTGAACAAGCTCATGTCATTGACTTAAGAGATACAATGAATGAACCTTTGAATGAAGTCATGTCCTTAAACCTCATAAATGAAAGCTTACCTAATGAATACATATATCTTATCCATCCTAAACTTATTGATTGGGATTTGACCAAGCCAAATGACATAATTTATTTCCCTAAGGAAAATTCTATGGCCCTATACCTCAATGAGGTCTAACCATCTTCCACCAATGAATTTGATCCAAGCGTGATGATGGAAGAAAGTGTACAATTTCTCAATCCACAAGAAAAAAAAGAAAAAAGCTAAAAAAATGAAATGGTCTAGTGGTGAAAACCACCATGTGGCAGTTCTAGATCCAATAAAAGTAAAAATATAGGATGTTTCTGAAGGTGAAAACCCAATTGTGGCACCTAAGGAAGATAGATTCAAAACTTTGCCTGAAAATGAAGAGGAAAGATCTCCTATCTTAATTGAGCCTACAGAAAAATTTAACTTTGGCACGGAATTGGAACCCAAGTTCATCCATCTTGCATCATCTTTAAATCCAATGGAAAGACAATCTTTCATCAAGTTCTTCCAAGAAAAGAAAATCAAATTTTCATGGTCTTATGCAGATATGCCAAGATTAGATCCTAGTTTCATAATGCATCATCTCAATGTGAGACCCGGAATGAAACAAGTTAAGCAAAAGTTAAGAAAGATGCATCCTCATGTGGCTTTGTTGGTTAAAGAGGAATTAGAGAAGCTACTAAAATTTGGCTTCATAAGAGTGATAGCCTATGTGGAATGGATTTCAAACATTGTACCTGTGACTAAGCATGACAAGTCCAACTGAGTGTGCACTGATTTTAGAGGTCTTAACCTTGCTTTCCCTAAAGATGATTTTTAATTACCAAGCATTGATGCTATAGTGGACTGGAGAGAAAGACACTTCATGTTCTCTTTAATGGATGGATTTAGTGGTTACAACCAAATAAAAATAGCACCTGAAGATCAAGAAAAAACTACTTTTACTTTCCCTTGGGGTACCTTCTGTTGGAATGTCATGCCCTTTAGCCTTAAAAATGTTGGAACTACCTATCAAAGGGCAATGACTGCAATTTTCCATGACATGATGCACACCTTTCTTGAAGATTATGTGGATGAAATTTTAGCTAGGTCACATGAAAGAAAATATTATCTACCTATTTTAGAGAAAATATTTATAAGGTTCGAACCATTTAAAGTTAGGTTAAATCCTAAAAAGTGTGCATTTGGTGTCCAATCTGGAAAGTTATTGGGTTACATAGTTTCAGCCAAAGGAATAGAGGTAGATCCGGAAAAGGTTCAAGAAATTATGGAGATGGAAATACCTAAAAAAATTAGCCAAATGAGATCATTACAAGGAAGGCTTATATCCATTAGAAGGTTTATATCTCAATTGGAATAAAAATGCCATTATTTCACCATGTTATTACACAAGGATACCATCTTCAAATGGGATGATGAATGTGAAGAAGATTTTACACTCTTAAAGATATAATTAGTAAATCCACCTATTTTGATGCCTCCTATCAAAGCTAAACCCTTATTATTGTACATTTCAGCAACATAATGATTTTTGGGGGTTTTATTGGCACAAGAAGATGATGATGGCAAAGAAAGAGCAATCTATTACATAAGCATAACCTTGGTAAAATATGATTTAAACTACATTTTCATGGAATGAGCTTTCTTAGCGGTAGTTTTTGCTTCCCAAAATCTACAACATTACATGTTGATGCACAAGGTCAAATTGATTTCTAAGATTGATCATCTCAAATATTTACTTAGCAAAATAACTCTCACGTGAAGGATAACTAAATGGGTGTTGATATTGAGTGAGTTTGATATTGAGTATGTGGATCTCAAATCCATTAAGGGATAATTAATAGAGGATCAATTGGCATAGAATCCCTTAGTTTTAAATCAACCTATTCAGATAGAGTTTCCAGATGCAGAAATAGTAAATGTGGAATAAAAAACATGGAAGTTGTATTTTGATGGATCCTATACCCAACATGGATCAGGAGCTAACATTTTTTTGATCACACCTCAAGGATATAATATTCCTAAGTCTTACAAACTTTTATTCACATGTACCAATAACATTGCAGAATATGAGGATTTAGTCATTGGAATCAAAATGGCTTTAGAATGGAATGTGACAAAATTGCAAGTATATGGAGATTCACAACTAGTCATTAATCAAATTAATGATGAATACCAAACTAAAGATGACAAGTTGATGCCTTACAAGAGGATTGTAGATGATTGGAAAAAATACTTTGTTTTAATCACATTTGAACAAATTCCAAGGGACAAAAATAGATTAGTGGATGCCATGGCTACTCTATCTTCATCAATTCAAATTCCAGATCAAAATGCTAGGTATTTGTGGGTCTCATTCGAGTGGGTTTAATCTATCTAAGAAAATACTTTGCATGGGTTACTTTTGGAAAACCTTAGAGAAGGATGCTTTCCAATTTGTCAAAGTGTGTCTAAAATGTCAATATCATGGTTATATGATTCATGTGCCTGTACAAGAGCTACACCCAATAATTACACCATGGAATTTTTATCAATGGGTATTTGATCTTATATGGGTGATTTACCCACCTTCATCTAATGGTTATAAGTACATTATAATTGCCACATAATACTTCACAAAATTGGTAGAAGCTATGCCATTAACAACTGTAACGAGAAAAAAAATCTCCATGTTTATTCTAAACCACATCATTTATCAATATGGTATCCCTCAAGCCATCATAACATAAAATGGAAAGCAATTCAAAAATAAGGATGTGGATGAATTGTGTGAGACATTTCACATTACATGCCATTATTCTTCAATTTACTATCCTCAAGGAAATGGTCAAGTTGAAGCAACAAATAAGAACATCCTTAAGATATTGAAGATATCAGTTGATAATTCAAGAAGGGAGTGACATATACAATTGAACCCAAAATTGTGGTCCTATAGAACAAGGATTAGAATACCAACGGGGGAAACACCATTCTCTTTGGTCTATGTGTTGGTTGTATTTTTTGTTTTGGAATTTTTCCTGGTTCCCTGGTCTTCTCTCTGTGATCTGGTGTTTTTAATCAGCTATCTCTCATTCCTTGCTGCCTTACCTATGTCAAGTTTTCAGGTTTTCAAGTCTGAACTTACCTTAATTTGCAAAACCCTGAAAAACCCTAAGCATTCCAAGTGTTAAACGTTGAAAAACAAACCCTAGGTCATGTCGCTTCTATTTCAGTGTTACTTTTTCTGTCCACTTAAGTCATGTGTTTTAATCTAATCGCCTTGTTGCATTACTCCAAGCGAATATTCTCTAAATCTTCCCGACTTGGCAATTTCCTTTTGTCGCATGGTCTCGTTCAAGATCAGTATATTCCTTTGGCCTTACAAGACTCTGTGATTTAATCATGTCAGATAGTCACAAGATAACTATTTCATAAAGCTTTATGCAAAAGGGACCCACTGTTTAGTCGGGTAATCACAGGAAATTCTCAACAGTTATTTAAATGTCTTCAGACTTCGTGATTACTTCATGTCACATTATCGCCAAATGAATCCAAAGTTAAAAGTTAAGTAAGGCCTTCAATCGCGTGGTCTCGAGATGGAACGGTGGTTAAGATATTTTGATCGAGACTTCACGACTGACCGTCTGAGGTTTACAGTAAAGCGTAGTCGGATTGTCGCCAGAACAGAATGATGACTCAGTTCTCCATTATGCAGTAAATAAACAAATGACTATGTGACATGTGTCATAAGGTGAGTGGATGGTAAAGTTTTATCACATGGTCACCAGAAGTAGAAAATGGACTCAGTGACAATGAGACTAAGTGCTTTCCCTTTAGTCGCAATGTCTGAGAAAGATTTAAGGGTACGCAAGAACATTTGGCGATTAAGCGACGGCTGTAGGATAAAGAGGTCAAGGGATCTAACGGTGGTCGCAAAGTCTGAGAAGAAGAGTGCCCAAAGGGAAAAGTCCTCCCGACTTGGTGATTAAGGTATGTTGCGCAGTCATCAGAAATGGAAAAAGGGCACATATAATTGTTATGATAAAATTTAACACTCAGATTTTATGTTCCGCGATCGGGCGACTAAGTATTGTCGCATATTCTTGAAATGGAATGAAAACATTTGGAGAAAAGGAGATCACCATAAAGGGTTAAAGAAACGGTTAGTCGCAAGGTCTCAGAAAATATAAAGAGTTAATGTTAACTATGAACGACTATGATTTCAGTTGGGTCGCGTGATCGCCAGATGGTGACTTGGGTCAGCCAAAGAAAAGAAAGTGTATTGTCGCTATGTCTTGAGATAAACCATGGGTTAGTGACAAAGGCCTGTGAAAAAGAGACTTTATGCAGTCGCACAGTCACTTGATCCCAAAATATAAAAAATGGCGACAGTTTTTGATGTGACAGTATGAATCACTCGGTAACCAATCACAGGCTTGTATTTCGATTACTATGCAAAAAGAGTAGTTGAGATGTAAGACAGTTAACAAATCACAGTGTGACATGTTAGCTCTTTTGAATGTTGTATGATTTTTCCAAGGATTCACTTTTAAAAATTTGATTTCCTGTCAAGCTCATGGAACTACGGCTAGGTTTTCATTCAAGTTCATAGTATGTCGAATTAATGACAATACTAATGTTTCTGAATTATGAGCTACGTACTCTGAATGATGAATATAAGGAGTTGATGGTGCATTCATTTGCATTCACCGTGCTTTCAATTTTCAGAGCCCAAGTTGTTAAATTTTCAGAAAGAAGAGATATTTTTTTCAGTTTGCAATGTTTCCAGAGTTGATCAAAGAGTTCAGCTAATCTCTGAGAAAGATTTGTTTCAATATTAGTAAGGGGTAGGAGATCCAGTGTATTGCAAATATGAGCGGGGCTGTGAGTTTTTCTTCGACAAGTGGAGGAAGTGAGGAAGAGCAAAAGGGAAAGGCGAGTTTTTCTGATGAATTCCTTCATCTCCTACCTGGTTCAACACAGAATAAGAAGGCTAATGCTAATGTCCTCATTGATGAGTATAAAGACATTTGAGATGCAATGACTCCAGGGACAACAGGTTTGTCCCTCTTCAATTATTTTTATAAAAATTCTGATAAGCCCATCCCAGTATCAAACCCTTGGACCTGTGGTTTAGCCAGGTTACTTGTTCCTGATGTCTTCCTAGATGTAGACCTATTCTTAGACCTAGCCAATCACTATGATGTTTTGTCTAAAACCATCAGGAGGGATGATGGCACTGCCCTATTAATTTTGAGTAGGAATTCATTCATGCAAGCCTTCAGCTTATTTAGCACCATGTCTACCAGAATTGACACGAAAAAGAAAAAATAGAGGTATACTGAAAAGCCTGGGATTGCTAGGGGCCAGCTGTTAAAGCATATGTTAAAAGAAGTGAAAAAGTATTTAGATCCTATGTCCAGGGACTGCCCATATTATTACAAGGATCTCCACTTTTACATCAAGAATGCTGCATATGCCCTGTGTAGAGTGTTAGGAATAGATGGTGATGCAGAGAAGATTGATGCAGGGATACTAATGATGGTACTGGACCTACAAAAGGTCCACTCTAATGATAGTTATGACTATATTCAGCATATCATAGATGAAATGCATGAGGGTTTCATTGCAACCCAGAAAAGGATCAAGAACCCAAAGTAGAAGGAGCCCAAATTTTTTGCATTACTCAGTTCTTATGCATCTCCTCTTGTATTTCAATTTTGTCATCATGGACGTTAATAGTTTAACTCCTCAGAGGTTCTACCAATCAGCACCAAATTCTATCCAATTTTGGGTGAGGGTTTGGAATTACACTTCTAGGGAGTGTGACTACTGTGCTTTTCAGAATTGGATTGTGTATCCAATGGTACAAAGTTTGGGAACAAGCAGAACAAGAGTCCCATTGAAGGTTATACAACTGCTCAGGCCCTGTGATTATATAGATAGTTGGCCTGGAAAACATAATTGGGGTGATTTCTTCTTGGAGGAGAATTATACTATTATCAGGGTATATGGGTGTATTTACCCACCTCATTTATTACCATATCATGTGCCTGCAAGAGTGGCTGCAATGGAATTCATATGGCAGTTAATGTTAACGGATAATGAGCACTTTGCACCGCACAAGAAGGGGACTATAACCCCTAGGAAATTCAAGATTCTCAACTTTCCAATTAGTAAGGGTGCCATTGATGCAGTGGGTCAATGTTTGGAAAAATACAGAATGGGGGGAGCCCCTTATAGGTACATTGATTCAGAGGGCTTCATGGTAGGGGTTAGGAAATTGTATACTCCTACAATCTCCAATACAAATGTACACTGTGAGTGTATTGAAGAAGATGCAACAAGGAATATCTTAGATGAAGATGATATCCATACCAGAAGACTGAGAATCCAAGAATTGCTGAAGCTGGAGAAGCAAATAAAGAGAAATGGGTTGTCTTTTGGGGGGTTTTTACCTCGATATCCCATATTTTGATAGAATTAAGGCCATGATAGACAACTATTATGTGCTTATAGAGCAACTGGATACAGTCCTTGACAAGAAAGGTACTCAGACACCTGATCATTCG
Source organism: Thuja plicata (assembly GCA_018584345.1). NCBI lineage: Eukaryota > Viridiplantae > Streptophyta > Pinopsida > Cupressales > Cupressaceae > Thuja > Thuja plicata. Next base: position 7,078,153 of record MU224061.1, read on the forward strand.
GAGTCTGAATATGATAGTGGTAGTGACAGTGATTATGCACATCCTACTATGTATCCTTCACCACAACAAGCATCAGAACAAGATATGGCTGAAATACCATAGTTGTAGGGAGCTCAGGGTCATACTATAGATTTGACAGTTGCTACCCAACCTGATGATGTAGAAGAGCCTACTGCAAAGAGGTAGAAATTGGAAGTAGGACAACCTTCAGTGGAAGGACAAAGCAAGAAGAAAGATAAGGCTAAGGCCTTAGCACCTGGCAGTAGGTTATATGATGATAACCTAAGAAAGGCAATCAGGGAAGGCAAGAAGCAACATCTTGACCTAGATGATGAAGTTGAGCTACCACTTAAGGCTTGTGTTGATGAGAGATTGCTTCATCAACAAAACTTCCTAGATGATGACAGCTTTGTTAAAAAAGAGGAGTTTAAAGACTTCCTAAGATGGCATAAGACAGAGAAGATAAGATCCCAGTTGACAGTTGATGGGAAAGAGATAATAACAAATGAAGCCCTAGTGGCTTTACAAAATTATGATCTTGAAAATGAGGATATTTCACCAGAGGATGCCAGGAAGATGGTGCTAGGAAGTGGAATACTGTTGGCTGAGGGATGGGATTTGGCATCTGCCTTCATCATAGACCAAATCAAAAAATAGCCAGATCTTAAAATGGCTAGTAAGGTCCAGATGGGAGATGTGATAAAAGGATTTGGGTATAGCCCAAAATCCCAAGCTTTTAGAATGTGGAGCCTAAGCCCGAAAGACCAAAAGCCCCAACTAGTAAATATTCAAGAAAATATGGTGGGCAATCAAATGGTGTGGTCTGTGCAAAATACAGTGGATTTGGAGATCTCCAAAATTATGACACATTGGGCTCACCTAAATGAAGACAAGACCAAAAAATTGTCTGAAAGGTGTAGTACATTGTTAGAAGAGACAAGTGCATTGTCTAAAGACAGGGAGATGTGCCACAAACAATTGTACCAGCGGGATCAGATGATCAAAAATTTAATGGAAGAATTGAAAACAAAGCTTGAGGTGGTATATGTACCTGCATAGCCACCACCAATGCAAATTGAAGATAAGCCTAAATTAGAGGAGGCTGTGGAACAAAAGGTAGATGAAGAAAAGGGAAATGCAATTGCTTTGAGGGCATTGAAGGGCATACTACAACATAGAATTGAGATTCTAAAGGATAAAACTGATGTTGTAATCAATACATACAATAAATTGCCAGCTTTGCATACTGAGGTAATGGGGTACCTTGCCATTCTAAACCCTTACTTTACTAAGTGGTCTGCTAGGGCAAAGTTATTTGAAAAGTTATCATCTTTACAAGCCATCAAACCAGATTTTCTTGAAATAGTAACTGAAGTTGAAGATGAGATCAAAAGAGTCAATATTGCTCTCTGATTCTTTAAAGGAAAATTGACCCAGATAGAGGTTAAGTTGAGCCTCTTTTCAAATGATTTTAATAAGTTCATTCCTTTCTTAAGGGGAGATGATGATCAAGTAAAGGATGTAGATGTCTGGAAGAATGAATTTGACAACAAGATGCCTAGTGATGAGGCATTTCTTTTAGGAGCAGATGTTGATATTGAAGGATTCAATAAAATATTGGATGAAACCTTCAAAACAGAAACTGACATCAACAAATTCCTACTTGATGTCAAGAATATCACTGATGTTAGATGGGACAGACAAAAGGTGCAATTAGAGAGTATTCAAGAGTTTAAGTGGCCATCGGACGATGAAGTGAAAGCTTGGGAAGTGATGACTACACCCAAGAAAAAGAAGCCAGTAGTGGAAGAATAAATCTTGGATGAGGAGTAAAGGTGAACACTTGGCACTGCACTATTCAAGACAAGAGGGACAGTTATTGCAAAAGGAGAATGTAGGTGAGTATGCAAGCATAGCTATCTAGACTCAACATAAATACTACCAGCTTCCATCTATGTAAATCTGATTACAGTCACCAGATCGGGAGAAGAACCAAGAATATCTGTTTCTATCTTTTTGACTTGGTCATTCCACCGCTTCTCCTCTCCCTTTCTTTTTTCTTTCTTGTAGCTTTAGGGTTAGGTTTTCTATGACCATCCGAAGCTTGTTGCATCCTAAATATCAAGGGATTCCAAGATGGTCAAAAACCTATATATAGAAAAAGAGTTGTAATTGTAAAGGGTCTTTGATGTTGGAATGTTTTAAAAAAGAGAAAAATATATTGTAGAATTCAGATGTTCTGAACTTCTGTCTATCGTTTGAAGTTGCAAGATCTTTCATGTATGGAAGCTAGATCATATAAATAAAATACGGTGCAATTTTACTCTCTTCAATTGCTGTCTCTTTATTATCTATGTATGCTCTTTTATGTTTAAGTTTGCAAGGCATTCTGAAGCATATTGGTTATTAGATAAATATCTAATTGCTTGCAAGTTTCTTTTAAGGAAAGAACTAAGTTTTGTGAGTAGTTTCAAGGAGCATACTGCTTTGTTTAAAGATTTGATACAATCATTTAGAGGTAACAGGGTAATTTGTAAGGAAACTTATCTGAATTGCATGTGGGTTGTAAGGCAGTTTACTATATTTTGTTTCTATGAGATCTTAGTTTATTTGATTCTGTAGCCCAAAGGATAGGCACTGGTCCAGAAATTGGTCTGATAACCCATTATTGTCCAAGTCATTTCAAGGTATCAAAACCAATATAATCAAAATACTCTTGTTACTAAGGACAAACAAACTGAACTCAGTAAGGACTCATGTTAGCAGGATAGTGTCCACTTTAGTGATTCCTAGGAGAGTGAATCATTAGGTTATCCCTCCTACAGTAAAAGGAAGAAGGATGAAAATCCTTGTATCACTGGTTCTTGTTATGCTTACAACCATGGTTTGTATGGTTGTATCTTGCATCTGGTTATGCTTGGTCATTTGCAAGGTGATTTATAAGTTGATTTAACAAAGATACATAGCAAATTAGTGTCCACACTATAACATACTGTGTAAACAAGAATCGTAAAAGGTAAAACCTGCCTGAGTATATGTGGAGCTCAAAAATGAAGAAGGACCTTGTCTAGTCCTTAGCAATTAGGCTTTTCTTGTTTCTAAATCAGTATTAGAAGGCATGGTGTTCAAGTAGTCATTTCAAGAACTGTGATTCATACAAGAAAAATCCCTAACAAATTGGCGACTCTGCTGGGGATAAGAGATTGTAAAGTCTTGAAGAAGTATTCAGAAAGCTCTGGTGTGTTAAAGTCTAAATTTTTTACAAAATCCTGGTTGTTGTTGTCATAGTATCCCTTGATAGCTATTCATTCATCCCAATTTATTGGGTGGCGACTCTAAAAGTAAATCTCTGAGATTAGTGCAAAGTTAATAAATGTCTTACAGAATGAATACTAGGTCAAGAGTAAGAACTGACCCAGAAAGGGTATTACATGAAGGAATCCTATCATCCTCAAGAGTTGGAGCCTCTTGGAGAAAAAATAAAAATCAAGTTGATATGGATGAAACTCCTTTAAAGGGTGAAGAAACAAATATCAGGAATGATAGGAATACTGTTCAGCACTCTCATGATGGAATTACTTCAGACTATGAGGAGGCTGCTGAAAGAGTATTGGATACTCCCACAGTCACTTCTACTTCAAATAAAAGAGAAGAGATTACTACACCCAGTTCAGATTTAGAAGATGCCCCTTCTGATATGCTGGCGAATGAAGAGAAGTTTGTTTTGAAGCAGCTTGCCCTAGTTCAACAAATGAAAAAGAAAAGGGAAATGAGAAAGAAAAGAAGTGATCAAAAGGCTCTTGATAACAATAGAAAAAGACTTCCAAAAAACCAAACTATGAAAGAGACTGAGAAGCCTCAGAAAAATAAAGAAATACCATTCACTCATAAAGATTCTATTTTGCAAATAAATAAGGGTAAACAAAAGATGGGTGAACATAGAGATCAAGAGCCTAAATTTCAGAAGCCTATGATTGAACAAATGTCCA
>MU224061.1:7087914-7111807 GCA_018584345.1 Thuja plicata
TAGATGAGATAAGGAGAAATAGTCAGAGAGAAAATGTGAAGTTACAGCAAAAAATGAAATATCTTTTTGACAGGAGGGCTACTGAGAGAAAGTTCCAAATTGATGATTTAGTTCTCCAATGGAATGCGAGGGCAGAGGACAAAGGCAAGCATCAGAAGTTTGAGTCTTTATGACTAGGACCGTTCATTATTGCAGAAAAATTTGGCAAAGACTCATATATATTAAATAATATGGAAGGAGATCTCTTTGAGTTGCCTATGCATGGGCAATTTTTGAAGCCTTTATTTGAGTAAAAGTTCAAAATGCACAAGTAAATATGTATCATATGTTCTTCTCTCTTTCCTTGTTTGTAAGTTCTATACATATTTCCCTTTCTATTTTTAGAGTTTTGCTCCGTTGTAAAGGCTGGTCTACAACCAGAGATTCTGTGGTTCTTTGTCATAAACCTTGTTTAGCCAATCCTCATCAGAGCCACTGTTGGTTGTATTTCTTGTTTTGGTAGTTTTCCTAGTTCCCTGTTCTTCTCTCTGTGATCTGGTGTTTTTAATCAGCTATCTCTCATTCCTTGCTGCCTTACCTGTGTCAATTTTTCAGGTTTTCAAGTCTAAACTTACCTTAATTTGCAAAACCCTGAAAACTCTAAGCATTCCAAGTGTTAAACGTTGAAAAAAAAATCCTAGGTCATGTCACTTCTATTTTAGTGTTACTTTTTCTGTCCACTTAAGTCATGTGTTTTAATCTAATCACCTTGTCGCATTACTCCAAGCGAATATTCTCTAAATCTTCCCGACTTGGCGATTTCCTTTTGTCGCATGGTCTCATTCAAGATCAGTATATTCCTTTGGCCTTACGAGACTCTGTGATTTATTCATGTTGGGTAGTCGCAAGATAACTATGTCATAAAGCTTTATGCAGAAGGGACCCACTATTTAGTTGGGTAATTGTAGGAAATTCTCAATAGTTATTTAAATGTCTTCAGACTTCGCAATTACTTCATGTCGCATTATCACCAAATGAATCCAAAGTTAAAAGTTAAGCAAGGCCTTCAGTTGCGTGGTCTTGAGATGGAACGACGGTTAAGAGATTTTGACCAAGACTTCGCAACTGACCGTCTGAGGTTTACAGTAAAGTGTAGTCGGATTGTCGCCAGAACAGAATGATGACTCAGTTCTCCATTATGCAGTAAATAAACAAATAACTGTGTGACATGTGTCATAAGGTGAGTGGATGGTAAATTTTTATCACATGGTCGCCAGAAGTAGAAAATGGACTCAGCGACAATGAGACTAAGTGCTTTCCCTTCAGTCGCGATGTCTGAGAAAGATTTAAGGGTACGCAAGAACATTTGGTGATTAAGAGACGACCATAGGATAAAGAGGTCAAGGGATCTAACGGTGGTCGCAAAGTCTGAGAAGAAGAGTGATCAAAGGGAAAAGTCCTCCTGAATTGGCGATTAAGGTATGTCGCGCAGTCGTCAAAAATGGAAAAAGGTCACATATAATTGTTATGATAAAATTTAACACTCAAATTTTATCTTCTGCGATTGGGCGACTAAGTATTGTCGCATAGTCTTGAAATGGAATGAAAACATTTGGCGATAAGGAGATAACTGTAAAGGGTTAAAGCAATAGTTAGTCGCAAGGTCTCAGAAAAGATAAAGAGTTAATGTTAACTATGAGCGACTATGATTTCAGTTGGGTCGCGTGATCGCCAGATGGTGACTTGGGTCAGCCAAAGGAAAGAAAGTGTATTGTCGCTATGTCTTGAGAAAAACCATGGGTTAGTGACAAAGGCCTGTGAAAAAGAGACTTTATGCAGTCGCACAGTAACTTGATCCCAAAATCTAAAAAATGGCGACAGTTTTTGATGTGACAATATGAATCACTCGGTAACCAATCACAGGCTTGTATTTTGATTACTGTGCAAAAAAAGTAGTTGAGATGTAAGAAAATTAATGAATCATAGTGTGACATGTTAGCTCTTTTGAATGTTGTATGATTGTTCTGAGGATTCACTTTTAAAAATTTGATTTCCTATCAAGCTCATGGAACTACGACTAGGTTTTCATTCAAGTTCACAGTATGTCAAATTAATGACAGTACTGATGTTTCCGAATTATGAGCTGCGTACTCTAAATGATGGCTTTAAGGAGTTGATGGTGCATTCATTTGCATTCACGATGCTTTTAGTTTTTAGAGCCCAAGTTGTTAAGTTTTCAGAAAGAAGAGATATTTTGCTCAGTTTGCAGTGTTTCCAGAGTTGATCAAAGAGTTCTAAATTACAGAAAATTATGCACAAGACGGTCAGCTAATCTCTGAGATAGATTTGTTTCAATATCATTAAGGAGTAGGAGATTCAAGGTATTGCAAATATGAGCAGGGCTATGAGTGTTTCTTTGAAAAGTGGAGGAAGTGAGGAAGAGCAAAAGGGAAAGGCGAGTTTTTCTGATGAATTCCTCCGTCTCCTGCCTGATTCAACACAGAATAAGAAGGCTAATGCTAATGTCCTCATTGATGAGTGTAAAGACATTCAAGATGCTATGACTCCAGGGATAACAGGTTTGTCCCTCTTCAATTATTTTTATAAAAATTCTAATAACCCATCCCAGTATCAAACCCTTGGACCTGTGGTTTAGCCAGGTTACTTGTTCCTGATGTCTTCCTAGATGTAGACCTATTCTTAGACCTAGCCAATCACTATGATATTTTGTCTAAAACCATCAGGAGGGATGATGGCACTGCCCTATTAATTTTGAGTAGGAATTCATTCATGCAAGCCTTCAGCTTATTTAGCACCATGTCTACCAGAATTGACATGAAAAAGCAAAAATAGAGGTATACTGAAAAGCCTGGGATTGCTAGGGGCCAGCTATTAAAGCATATGTTAAAATAAGTGAAAAAGTATTTAGATCCTATCTCCAGGGACTGCCCATATTATTACAAGGATCTCCACTTTTACATCAAGTATGCTGCATATGACCTGTGTAGAGTGTTAGGAATAGATGGTGATGCAGAGAAGATTGATGCAGGGATACTAATGATGGTACTGGACCTACAAGAGGTCCAATATAACACTAGTTATGACTATATTTAACATATCATAGATGAAATGCATGAGGGTTTCATTGCAACCCTGAAAAGGATCAAGAACCCAAAGGAGAAGGAGCCCAAATTTTTGCATTACTCAGTTCTTATGCATCTCCTCTTGTATTTCAATTTTTTCATCATGGACGTTAATAATTTAACTCCTCAGAGGTTCTACCAATCAGCACCAAATCCTATCAAATTTTGGGTGAGGGTTTGGAATTGCACTTCTAGGGAGTGTGACTACTGTGCTTTTCAGAATTGGATTGTGTATCCAATGGTACAAAGTTTGGGAACAAGCAGGACAAGAGGCCCATTGAAGGTTATACAACTGCTTAGGCCCTGTGATTATACAGATAGTTGGCCTAGAAAGCATAATTGGGGTGATTTCTTCTTGGAGGAGAATTATACTATTATTAGGGTATATGGGTGTATTCACCCACCTCATTTATTACCATATCATGTGCCTGCAAGAGTGGCTGCAATGGAATTCATATGTTAGTTTTTGTTAACGGATAATGAGCACTTTGCACCACACAAGAAGGGGACTATAACCCCTAGGCAATTCAAGATTCTCAACTTTACAATTGGTAAGGGTGCCATTGATGTAGTGGGTCAATGGTTGGAAAAATATAGAATGGGGGCAGCCCCTTATAGGTACATTGATCTAGAGGGCTTCATGGTAGGGGCTAGGAAATTGTATACTCCTACAATCCCCAATACAAATGTCCACTGTGAGTGTATTGAAGAATATGCAACAATGAACATCTTAGATGAAGATGATATCCATACCAGAAGACTAAGAATCCAAGAGTTACTAAAGCTGCAGAATAAAATAAAGAGAAATGGGTTGTCTTTTGGGGGTTTTTACCCTGATCTCCCATATTTTGATAGAATTAAGGCCATGATAGACAACTATTATGTGCTTATAGAGCAACTGGATATAGTCCTTGACAAGAAAGGTACTCAGACACCTGATCATTCAGAGTCTGAATATGATAGTGGTAGTGACAGTGATTATGCACGTCCTACTATGTATCCTTCACCACAACAAGCATCAGAGCAAGATATGGCTGAAATACCACAGTTGCAAGGAGCTGAGGGTCATATTATAGATTTGACAATTGCTACCCAACCTGATGATGTAGAAGAGCTTGCTGCAAGAGGCAAAAATTGGAAGTAGGATAGCCTTCAGTGGAAGGAAAAAGCAAGAAGAAAGATAAGGCTAAGGCCTTAGTACCTGGCAGTAGGTTATATGATCATAACCTAAGAAAGGCAATCAGGGAAGGCAAGAAGCAACAGCCTGACCTAGATGATGAAGTTGAGCTGCCACTTAGGGCTTGTGTTGATGAGAGATTGCTTCATCAACAAAAATTCCTAGATGATGATAGATTTGTTAAAATAGAGGAGTTTAAAGACTTCCTAAGATGGCATAAGACAGAGTAGATAAGATCCCAGTTGACGGTTGATGGGAAAGAGACTATAACAAATGAAGCCCTAGTGGCTTTACAGAATTATGATCCTCAAAATGAGGATATTTCACCCGAGGATGCCAGGAAGATGGTGCTGGGAAGTGGAATACTATTGGCTGAGGGATGGGATTTGGCATCTGCCTTCATCATAGACTAAATCAGAAAACAACTAGATCTCAAAATGGCTAGTGAGGTCCAAATGGGAGATGTGATAAAAGGATTTGGGTATAGCCCAAAATCCCAGGATTTTGCAATGTGGAGCCTAAGCCCGAAAGACCAAAAGCCCCAACTAGTAAATATTCAAGAAAATATGGTGGGCAATCAAATGGTGTGGTCTGTGAAAAATATAGGGAATTTGGAGATCTCCCAAATTATGACACATTGGGCTCACTTGAATGAAGACAAGACCAAATAATTGTCTGAAAGGTGTAGTACATTGTTAGAAGAGACAAGTGCATTGTCTAAGGACAGGGAGATGTGCCACATACAATTGTACCAGCGGGATCAGATGATCAAAAAATTAATGGAAGAATTGGAAACAAAGCCTGAGGTGTTATATGTACCTGCACAACCACCACCAATGCAAATTGAAGATAAGCCTAAATCAGAGGAGGCTGTGGAACAAAAGGTAGATGAAAAAAAGGGAAATGCAATTGCTTTGAGGGAATTGAAGGGCATACTACAACATAGAATTGAGGTTCTAAAGGATAAAACTGATGTTGTAATCAATACATACAATAAATTGCCAGCTTTGCATACTGAGGTAATGGGGTACCTTGCCATTCTAAACCCTTACTTTACTAAGTGGTCTGCTAGGGCAAAGTTATTCGAAAAGTTATCATCTTTACAAGCCATCAGACCAGATTTTCTTGAAATAGTAACTGAAGTTGAAGATGAGATCAAAAGAGTCAATATTTCTCTCTCATTCTTTAAAGGAAAATTAAACCAAATAGAGTTTAAGTTGAGCCTCTTTTCAAATGATTTTAGTAAGTTTATTCCTTCCTTAAGGGGAGATGATGATCAAGTAAAGGCTGTAGATGCCTGGAAGAATGAATTTGATAGCAAAATGCCTAGTGATGAGGCATTTCTTTTAGGAGCAGATGTTGATATTGAAGGATTCAATAAAATATTGGATGAAGTCTTCAAAGCAGAAAATGACATCAACAAATTCCTACTTGATGTCAAGAATATCACTGATGCTAGATGGGACAGAAAAAAGGTGCAAGTAGAGAGTACTCAAGACTTTAAGTGGCCATCAGATGATGAAGTGAAAGCTTGGGAAGTGATGACTACACCCAAGAAAAAGAAGCCAGTAGTGGAAGAAGAAATCTTGGATGAGGAGTAAAGGTGAACACTTGGCACTGCACTGTTCAAGATAAGAGGGACATTTATTGCAAAAGGAGAATGTAGGTGAGTATGAAAGCATAGCGATCCAGACTCAACATAAATACTACCAGCTACCATCTATGCAAATCTGATTATAGTCACCAGATCGGGAGAAGAACCAAGATTATCTGTTTCTATCTTTTTGACTTGGTCATTCCACCACTTCTCCTCTCTCTTTCTTTTGTCTTTCTTGTAACTTTAGGGTTAGGTTTTCTATGACCATCCGGAGCTTGTTGCATCCTAAATATCAAGGGATTCGAAGATGGTCAAAAACCTATATATAGCAAAAGAGTTGTAATTGTAAAGGGTCTTTGATGTTGGAATGTTTTAGAAAAGAGAAAAATATATTGTAGAATTCAGATGTTCTGAACTTCTGTCTATCTTTTGAAGTTGCAAGATCTTTCATGTATGGAAGCTGGATCATAGAAATAAAATACAATGCAATTTTACTCTCTTCAATTGCTGTCTCTTTATTCTCTGTGTATGCTCTTTTATGTTTAAGTTTGCAATGCATTCTAAAGAATTTTGGTTATTAGATAACTATCTAATTGCTTGCAAGTTTCTTTTAAGGAAAGAACTAAGTTTTGTGAGTAGTTTTAGGGAGCATACTGCTTTGTTTAAATATTTGATACAATCGTTTAGAGGTAACAGGGTAATTTGTAAGGAAACTTATCTGAATTGCATGTGGGTTGTAAGGCAACTTACTGTATTTTTTTTCTATGAGATCTTAGTTTATTTGATTCTGTAGCCCAAAGGATAGGCACTGGTCCAGAAATTGGTCTGATAGCCCATTATTGTCCAAGTCATTTCAAGGTGTCAAAACCAATATAATCAAAATACTCTTGTTACTAAGAACAAACAAACTGAACTCAGTAAGGACTCATGTCAGCAGGACAGTGTCCACTTTAGTGATTCCTAGGAGGGTAAATCATTAGGTTATCCCTCCTACAGTAAAAGGAAGAAGGATGAAAATCCTTGTATCACTGGTTCTTGTTATGCTTACAACCATGATTTGTATGGTTATATCTTGCATCTGGTTATGCTTGGTCATTTGCAAGGTGATTTATAAGTTGATTTAACAAAGATACATAGCAAATCAGTGTCCACACTATAACATACTGTGTAAATAGCAATCATAAAAGGTAAAACCTGCCTGAGTATATGTGGAGCTCAAAAATGAAGAAGGACCTTGTCCAGTCCTTAGCAATTAGGCTTTTCTTGTTTCTGAATCAATATTAGAAGGCATGGTGTTCAAGTAGTCATTTCAAGCACTGTGACTCATACAAGAAAAATCCCTAACACTATGGAGAAGAAGCTATTTTACCTTTAGATGTTGAAATCCCATCTTTGAGAGTATCATTACAAGGGTTGATAAATGATGAGAATTATAGGGTTGTAAGATTTCAACAATTAGAACTATTAGAAGAACCTCAAACTCAAGCTTATGAACACTTGAAAGTGTACGGAAACCAAATTTCAAGAAACTACAACCAAAAGATCAAACCTACAAAATTTCAAGTGGGAGATTTAGTGTTGAGAGAGAACCCTAAGAATCAAGTAGAATGGGAAAAGAAAGGGAAATGTGAAGAAAATTGGCTAGGACCCTTTGTTATTACTTCTTCTTTTGGCACAAAAACATACAAATTGGCTGATTGTGAAGGAGATGAGCTACAAGAACCTATCAATAACATGCAATCGAAGAGGTTTTACACTTGAGCAGATGAAAGTGTATAGGTTGGAAGAGTGTTAGATGAAAGTGTATCCGATGAGTCTAGCATCATTCTTTGTACATGAGAAAAGTTCAAAATCTAAAAAATGAGAAAAGTTCAAAATCCTAAAAAAATGAGAAAGATAAAAAATTCAAAAAAAATGGAAAAGCAGAAAAGCCTAAAAAGAGGAAAATTGAGCATGAAGAAAGAAAAAAATTCAAAAGATCAAAAAATTGTTGTCTTGGTGAAAACCTAGAAAATAGGCGCCTTGATGATAAAAAAAAAAGAAAAAAAAATCAAAGTAAAAAATGGGAAAAGAGAAAAGTGCCTTGGTGAAAACCTAGCATTAGGCATCTTGGTAGCAAAAAAAGAAAAAAATAGAAAAATAGATATAAATTCAAATGCTGAAAACTTGGCAAATATGCACTTTTTGATCCCTTAGGTCTTTTATATTTGCATTTGTATATATTGCATTTTCCATCTCATTGTATATATCCTTGCATCTTTCATTTGTACATAGTCATAATAAAGTCTTTGAGCTGCATTGTTAAAGCCTTTGTCACATATCAGGTTTCATTTGCCCTGCATTACACATGGTTTCATATTCACTTGAGGCAGAATTGGTTTTACAAAAATGAATTTGATAGTGACACCTTTCGGTCACATGACATGAGTGATTTTCAAAAAGTTCAAACGATAGAAATTTTTTAACCTTTGATGTATATCATTGTTCACCCCAAGCATTTGATATTGGACTTGATCATTGAGCTTCATGATCTTATTATCAGGGTTAAAATTTGAGAAAACCTAATAGATCATAATGGATGGAATTATTTTGAAAATATTGATACAATACCAAAAACTTGAAGTTTTTGATGTTGTTAATTAAGTCATGTTATTTTTAGCTAATCAATGATATTTCGACTAGATTGGTGATGATGAAGACATGATATTTTATTGATTTGTGTGTGACTATTTTGAGGAAGATCCACCAAACTATGTGAATTTTTCTAAAGACATGGTCATCAAAGAATCATCAAGGACATTCATATATGGAGGCGGTTTGACCGTTGTTCATTTACGCAAATAGATACCTTGGATATTTATATCTGCCATATCTTAATACCAACATCCAATTACAACATTGAATATGATGAAACTAGTATTCAAACTCCCATAGTTGATTTTTCAACTAGTGAGGGTTGTACTAGTTTCAACTAATTACAAGATAGATGAAAGCAGTATTCATATTATCATGTTGTGGTTATCCAATCAGTGATGATTGTACTTGCTCCTGGTTCAGAAATGATCAATGATGAAAATATATTTTCTTTTGCATTTCTTTTGCAAAGAAAAAGTCACTATTAGTTTCATTTTACTCTTAGATTAATTACATTTAGGGGATTTCCTAAGTTCAAGGGGGTTAATTATTCAAAGAGTTGATATCATTATCTAGGTTCAAATCAATCAATTATGGAGACTTTCTTATGCATTTACCATTGCATACATTAATCATTATTTACAAGTTATACATCATGAAACATTATTCATTATCCCAAATCATCATAAACATTTCATTATTCATATAGGTACATCTCATTGAAATATTGCATTATCAGAATACAAAAGAACATGAATTTATGTAAAATCATTGTATTACACTTATCATTTAGATTTGCATCCTAAAATAAATTAAAAGCATTTAGAAATAGACTTGCATACATTTTCATTCATCTAACTATGTCATATATAAGGCATTGCATCTATAGCATGTAAAAAAATAAAGTGCATCATAAAATATCATATAGCATCGTATCATCAAAGAAAGTCTCATACATATCATCATGGAAATCAACAATGATCAAGTCATCATAAAAAGTGCAAATCAAATGTCAGCATGTCTAAACAAAGACGTCATCATCTCAAAGAAGAGGTACATCATGATAAAAATACATATGGTACATCGATATATCAAATGAGGATCCAACTCTCAACTAGGGGCACCACCTATATCACCTATCCCACCTGTACCATTTGTCCCATCAAGACCACCTATGCCATCTATACCTCTACCTGTTGAACTTCTAGGATCTGTTTGATGTACCTGACTAGTACTAGCTATACTTGACCATTGTGCCATCATATTCATGAATTTCTACATCATTCTCGTAACCTGTCAAACTGACCACTCATCACTGTCATCCTAGTCTCTAAGGTCCTGACATATTGTGTCAAGGTGTCTATGGCCTATGGAGCCCGTGGAGCCTGTGGTGCAAGAGGAACTTGTGGTGTAATATGTACCTATGGAAAAATCTATGGAAGAACCTATCTTTATGGAGGAGTATGCCCCTGTAGAGGAACCTATCTAGAAACAACTATCTGAGCTTGTCTGGCCACTCTCTATCATCATTGTCCCTATACTACTACTGGTACTGGTTGTATTGGTCTCATCCTATAACCACCTCCCTTACCTCGTACATGACCACCCCTCATCTGTGGACCTACATGTCCTATACCTTTGTCTTGATCTCACTCAGGTGCTCTCCAAACCTGTGGACCTCTCTATACTCTCTGTACTCTACCACTTCTCCGCCCACCACCACCACCACCACCACCACCATCATCATCATCATCATAAGGATCATCCATATTGAGAATCGGCTCACTAGGATCCGTGAACCGTGGGAACCTATGTTGAGAAAACCACTGTGCATAATTTATTGACATCCCAATAACTTCTATGTGCTCATTCATATCCCACTGCATATACCCTGTTTGATTAATCATTATTTATTACATATTAATTAAATCATGTTGATTTAATTAGTTAAGTTGTTTTATTACTCTTTATTGCTTAAGTTGTCTCTTAGGTGTATTAATAATTAATTATTTTATTAATTATTAATGTGCAACCTATCTTGTTTCCTTTTAGGGTTTCATTCACCTTTTAAGGTTGAACTTTGTAATTATTGTTTAATAATTTAGAATACATTTTTTCTCTGCTATTTTTGAGTTTCTCTGTGCTTCTAAGTTCTTCTACTTTTTCCTCCTTTCTGCTTCTTTCTTGTAATAGGTACTTGCGTGTAGTTGTTCTTGGGTGTTATTGGATTAGTGTTTCTCAGATCCTTCATGGTATCAGAGCCCCTCTGCTACTGTCTATTATGGAGTTTTTTGAAGTTGTATTTGAAGGAGAAATTTTTATCTTTTTCAAGGTTTTTGTCTTCAATCTGGGGGAAGTTTTTTGGAGCACTTTGGACAAACAATTACCTCATGGTTGAGTCTAGAAAGCACACAAAAATCTCATTTTTATATAAGGCACAATGTATTTGGCCTAATGTGCCTTTGAGGAAAAATAATTTGGCCTCTAGGGCTGTACGAGCATGTTTTTCAAGGCAAAAATGCAAAAAAAAATATAAAAAAAAAGAAAAAAAGTGCAAGTTTATTGCGTAGGAGGTGCGCAGCCACCGCACCACCACTATGTGGCCCTGGCACCGCCATGGCCCAGCCTACACTCGGCCCACGCCCACCCACCATCGACGGTCCACTCCGATGCCACCGCCACCCTAGTGCCCTTGGTGCACAATCGGGCCGCCACTCGTGTGCCACCCACCGCCTGGTAGCCACCTCCATTGCCCAGATCTAGTAACATCACCCTATCAGCCGGTGACGTTACTTTTTTCCAATTATTAAATTCTAGGGATTGATTTTATTTTCCAGTGATAAGATTTTTTTCTGACATGACGGGCTGGTGATGGGCATACAGCCATCAAATTTTTTGCAGTGATGGGAAATGACCATTTGGACGTCTTTTTTTTTTTTCCATGACTATGTTTTTCCATTGACCTGCTCTTCCTAACCTCCTATTAGTCTTTTTCTCATAACTTAAGCATACGATATCATTTTTTAGCAAACAAGATATCGCCGGAAAGCTCTGTCTGAGCCAGAGACCACCATGTGTATTTCTTCATCAAAACCATGTGTTTGAGTTCCTAATTTCAGCATCAAAGTAGAGGATTTAATTTCCTCCCTCTCTGCATTTGGCGTGCAAGTTTTCTTTTTTTTGTACTTTTTAAGTTATTTTTTGGTGTATGGGGGATAGTATACTACATTATGGATGGGTGCATTTAACTTTCTATTATTTACTTTAGAATGCGAAGAACCACCTACAACAATATGGTGAAAATTCATGAAATAATAGAATATAGAGCAATAGCAGAACCCAGAGTGAATCTATTGATTGCGGGCCACTTTGAGGGGTAACCTCCTTTGAGCAAGCTCAATAAAATAAATTCGTCGGTGCCCATCAAAGGCCTCAACATACTCTTATATACTAAGTACAATATAGAAAAGTAATACTACCTATGCATGTGGGATTTTAAAATATACTCACGGGATGAATTACAAAGCATATGCATCCAACAACACTACACTAACAAAATAAACAAAAGGAACACATAGGTTCCTAACACAAAAATACCCTTCTACTTCCATCTTCTATCTCTCAATGTCAAACCCTTGAGTTTCCCAACTGACACCACATAACTACCACACCTGGAAAGTACACATGACCAGGCTACTGATTGCACGCGACTTATGGTCTTGTTTTGATGAGAACCAACCTATTGTGCAATGTCCTTTTGAGATTCTTTAGCACAGTAATAAAATGTGATGAAGCCATGGGCTAAATTGCACTTAATATCTCTGACACTCTCTTTTTTCATTTGGAGATTTTTCACACTCCTCGGGCCATTTGGGGAAGTTTGTAGATTTGTTTGGCACTGTAAATGAGTTTCAGGCACTACAACTTGATGTAGAGTTGACCTCTTTAACTCTTGATGGTTTTCCCACCATTGAGGACTTCTTGATGAATTTCAAGTCTCTCCATTCAGTTTTACAGGGATGTGGGAAGAACAAGTCCGACAATGAGTGTATCTTTCTGATACTCTCAAAGCAGCAAGGAAAGTTTTAGATCTTCTCTTCTACTTTCTACTCCACTGTGGATGCTTTGGGTGCTAGGAACACTATGCCTTCCTTTGAGGATTTTTTTGATCAGTTGACACGAGAACATACAAACATCCAACAGATGGATGCTTCTTCAAGCTCTATGAGAAAAACATTGGTAGCTCAGTCTTCAAAGGGGAAACCAAAACAGAAATAAAAACTGAAGAAAGATTCAACAGACAATGAGTCTACCTGCAAACCTACACAAAAAAATGATTCAAAACCTCCAACTCACCCTTCAATGGGTAAATCTTCTTTTAAGTTAGCTGAGTCTTCCTCCAAGACTAAGAAGAAAACAGGTGAAAATTGTAGTTTTTGTGGCAAGGATGGACACCCCATTTCTAGGTGTTGGAAATGTTTGGAGGATTTAGAGGAAGCCATGGAGGAGCATCACATCTCTTCTCCTTAGTCCACATCCTCCCCTATAGGGAAAGGTCATGCTCTTACTACACAAGTATCAACTTCTAGGCCCACTTGGATTTTATATTTTGGTGCCTCTCACCACATGACTCACACTTAGTATTTGGTCACCTCACTTGCTCCTTATGCTATTGTAGAGATTGTTGTTGGTAACTCATCACATCTTCCAATTTGGGTTATGGTTCTATTTCATTATCTGGGGTTCTCTTTAGGATGTTCTTCTGGTTCCTCATATCTCGACGAACATCTTGCCCATCTACTAGATTTGCCACTCTGGCTCTGGTAAGATAGTTGAGTTCTCACCACATGTTGTGGTTATTCAGCACCTCCATGATTCTGATTTGACTATGGCTACTGGGAGTGTTGACCCTGCATCCTGCTTATATAGATTTGATGGATTTGAGCCTTCTGATGGTACAGGTTCCTCTCTTATAGCACATGCAGATACAGTGAGAATACTTTGGCATGTGAGTTTGGGCCATGTCAATTACAAATATCTTTAGTAGATGAGCAGACAAGAACTTGTTCTTGGGCTTCCATAGATTTCTTGCACTGATGGTGTTTGTTAGGGTTGCGTTCTTGGAAAACAACATAGGGATCCTTTTCCTTAGGGATGAGCTACTCGTGCTTTGGCACCACTGGATTTGATTCATAGTGACCTCATTTCATTTCCTACTCCTTTTTCTAGTTCCAGATATATGCTTAATTTTATTGATGACTTCTCCAAGTGCACATGGGTGTACTTTCTTAAGTACAAGTTGATGTCTTTGATTCATTTTGAATCTTTAAGACATTTGTGGAGAAGCAATCTAGTATTTCTATTCGGTGGATACACACAAATAATGGGGGGAGTATGTGAATCAATCTTTTAGAGATATTTTATTTGAACATGCTCTACAACTTCTATTTTTAGTTCCCTACACCCCTTAGTAGAATGGTGTAGCAAAGAGAAAGAATATAACACTTTGAGAGATGGAAAATTGTATGATTTAGTTCAGGTCCATGGATTTGTCTTTTTGGGTAGAGACAATAAATTTTGTGTTAGAATGAATTTAGAATAAATGAGAGGGGAGGGGTGAATCAGTTATCCTTAGGTCTAGATGTAGCAAATAAAAACATTCTATATTTCAAATCTACTCGGCAGCAGTAGCATAAGTCAACAACTTTAATCATGTAGTTTACTATCAATTGAAATTAGCTTGTAGAAACATAATAGTAAAACAAACCATAAACATTGGCACAAGTTGACACAAGTATTTAACATGGAAATCCAATATGGGAAAAACAACCAGTAACATGCTACCAAGTTTTCACTCTTCTGAAGTGATGCCTTGTGAGGATCCAACCTTGTTAAAGGTTACAATAACACACTGCAAGGTGTGACCTGGTTAAAGGATTTAATCACCTTGTCAGGAGTGTCCTTGTTAGAGGACTTAGAACATTCCACCTGAATGACACCTTGTTAGAGGTTTTACACAAATGGCTGTTAGGTCAACCTTGTTAAAGGATTTAACTGATACAATGGTTAGAAATTAATCAGCAGTTGTGATCTGGTACATACAACTTACTTTGCAAATTCAAATCCAATTATAGCTCTAATGTTAACTTACTGGATAGCCTGCATTGTCATTTCAACCTTCTGATCTACTTGGAAATTTGTCAAGCAATCACACATGCAACTCTTTTCTTCTATATTTAGCCTTCTCTTCTAGATCATGCCAAACAGTAAATCAACTATGCAAAACCTCTTGCATACACATCCACTTTACATTCAGCAACACACCTCTTGCACACTAAATGAATAACCCCTTGAGGTTATCATATACCTCTCTATCTAGGTCAGATAAAAATTTTGCCTCTTAAACAAGATCGTAGATCTTAGGTTAGGTCAGATCCAATGGATCATCCCATCTTTTCATTACATTTACTTCTCCAAAGTAGTCTCTAATTAAATCTTGAAACCATGCATTAATTACGGTTACCCATAAATTAAATGACGTGGATAAATCTTTAATTAACATTACATATCCCAATAAAATTAACTAAGTCGGCCAGAGATCTCAAATCTCATCATTAATCCAATTATTGTAAGTCGGCCAACATCACTGTTTTCACTCAGCAATTTCACTGGTGATCGGCATTGAACAACTTTGCTTGTCACAAGCAACTTTACTCGGCACAAGCAATTTTTCTTGGCACAAGCAACTTTTCTTAGCACAGAGTAGCCACAAAAACTATCTTTGAAAGATAAACAACTAATTACTTTGTCAGAGTGCCAACTGATCAAGTACCCTTTTATTTTCCTTAACTCAACCATTCACTTGGTCTTCTTGTTAAATATTCTCCATCAACAATAGATACGGTACTCAAACAGATAACAATAGTCTCACCAGTTAAGGTTTGGTCCAACAATGACAAAATAACAATTGCTTGCATTGTCACTTTCCAACATTTTGCCAACTATATTCAGAATCAGATGGCACACAAGGAAGTTCAAAATATGACTCTTGAGGAGGCTTGGTCTCATGTCAAGCCTAATGTATCTTTAATCTGATTTTTTTTAGTGAATCATGGGAATTTATACCTGATACTCAAAGGAGAAAAATGGAGTGGAAGATCCAACACCTCCTTTTTTTTGGCTACTACGAGGATGTAAAGGCATATAGGTTGTTTTATCCTAATTCTAGAGAGGTCTTGTTTTGATGGGATATCCAGTTTGATGAGCACCTTCCTATAGTAGATACCCTGACTCCGGCATCTACTTCACTTACCACTATTCACTCATCTCTTCCATACTCTTTTTAGGTTTATGATGATGATCTTGGTGATCCACATTTACCTCCACCACAAGATCCTCCACAAATTCCTAGATGGGCCTATGTTACTGTTGAGGCTACATGATCTTTGGCAGGTGACCCCTCATCTTCTTGTCACACCCAGTCTCATATTTCAGATTCTATCATTTTGAGTCTTTCCATTTGTAATGATCCTCAAACTTTTTTAGCTGCGACAGGATGTTTGGAGTGGGACAGTGCTATGGAGGAGGAGTATTCTTCTTTGATGAAGAATCATGCATGGGATCTTTGTTCTCTTCCTAAGGGAAGAAATTTAGTGCCATGTAAGTGGTTGTATCATACTAATTTTACTGTTGATGGTTCTATTGATAAGTACAAGGCACATCTTGTTGCAAAGGGGTTCTCATAGGTTAAGGGTATTGATTAAACTAAGACATTTGCCCCTGTCACCAAGATGAATTCTATTCTCTTTGTCTTATCCCTTGTAGCTTCTCATGGATGAACCATTTTTTAGAGGGATGTGAAGAGTGCATTCTTGAACATTGATCTTACTAAGGAGATTTACATGGAGTAGCCTCAGGTATTTTTTTAGGATTCCTCCTTGGTTTTCAAAATTAGACATTCTTTGTATGGTCTCAAACATGCCCCTCAGGCTTGGTATGAGAAGATGGACTCTTTCTTTCTTTCCACTAGATTAACACGTTGTCATCTAATTCTATAGTCTACATTCAACATCTTGGGGATGAGGTTTTTATCCTTATGCTATATGTTGATGATCTTCTCATCACATGTCACCCATCTTTGATGATTTAGGATGTTGAGCACTCATTGATGGAGCAGTTTGAGTTGACTAATCTTGGTTTGTTACACTACTTTCTTGGTCTTCAGATTGTTCATTCCTTTGCTTGGATCTTCATTTACTAGCACACGTATGATCTTGACATTCTTCAGTGCTTTGACATTCTTTCTTGCAAGCCTTCTCCTACACCTTTTCAGTCAAGTGTTACCTTGTCTACCTCTTGCACTTCACCTTTAGTGGGTTCTACATTGTATCAATAGTTTGTTGGAAATTTGTTGTACCTGACACACACTCATCATGATCTTTCCTTTCATTTTGGACTTGTCACTTGATTTTCTCATGAGCCTCATGAGAGTCATTGGAAAGCTTCCAATAATATTTTGAGGTACATTTAAGGCACCATTTTGTATGGAATTCACTACACATAAGGGGATCCTCACATTGTTGGCTTCACTAACTTAGATTGTGCTGGTGATGTTGGTGATTAGAAGTCTACTTCTGGCTTTGTTTTTTGTCTTGGATCTGGTCATATCACATGGTCATGCAAGAACAGAATTATCACACCCTTTCATCTATAGAGGCTGAGTACAGAGCTATAGTGCATGCTAGTTAGGATATTTTATGGCTTCGATAGTTGATGATTGAGTTTGGTTTCCCTCCTGATCGTCCCACTTTTCTATGGAGCAATATTCAGAGTGCTATTCACATTTCCCACAACCTGTTGGAGCATCAGTGTACTAAATACATTGAGTTTCATATGCATTTCATCTGCCAGCTGATTCAGGATGGTGTTCTCATTTTGGAGTACATTCCCACTATAGCACATGTTGTTGACATATTCAGTAAACCATTTTGATCTCTGCGCTATCTTTAGTTGTGTTCTATGCTTGGGGTCACGAAAGTTGTCCTTGGGGGGTCTTCTTGAGGCCTTCCTTCCTTCATTTTTTTTTTAACATGTTTGTTCTATCTCTTTTTGGAGAGGGATTGTTACCATTGGGTTTTGTCCTTTGTCTCAAGTTTACAAATATTTCCTTGTATTAGGTACCTGATCAGGCCTTGTTGCCAGGATCCATTTCCTGCTTTCATAGCTATACTAGGTTTGCTTACCTCGTAAGCTTAGCTTAAGGGATGGTGTTAGAGTAGTCATTATTTATTGCTTATTAATTAAATCAAGTAGATTTAATTAGTTAACTTGTTTTATTACTCTTTATTGCTTAAGTTGTCTCTTAGGTGCATTAATAATTAATTCTTTTATTAATTATTAATGTGCAACCTAGCTTTTTTCCTTTTAGGGTTTCCTTCACCTTTTAATGTTGAACTTTGTAATTGTTGTTTAATAATCCAGAATACATTTTTTCTCTACTTTTTTTGAGTTTCTCTGAGCTTCTGAGTTCTTCTTTTTCCTCTTTTCCACTTCTTTGTTGTAACAAGTACTTGCATGCAGTTGTTCTTGGGTTTTATCAGATCCGTGTTTCTTGGATCCTTCATACCCTAATCTATCAATATGATCATAGGCATACTGGTAATCAACTTGAGAACCCCACATAGATCTCTCAGCCTGAACTCGAGCATATAGTACTAAGCCCTGGGGTATGTCCTGAATTTTACCATACCATCGAGACACTCTATAACAAAAAAATCTCTCAATCACTACTTGTGACCGACCTATCATCTATCATGGTACAAAAATGTAAGGAAAATCATCATATTCCTAATTCCAATCATCACATCCTAGATATAGTCTCCCTATGACCTGATCTATATCGTCAAGCATACGTCTCTAATAATCTAACTTTCCCAGTTGAGGTTGGACAACTATGTCATCATACAAGTATGCATATGACCATCTGGGATCTCTCTGTCTGGTAGCAATTGGCCTAAAAATAGGGATATTCTCCCATGTCCATAACTCCAATAGCATAGCTCCAACTGACAAGGTGACACTACCTCTGTAAAACAATGTGGTCTAACTCATGATATAACTACGCCAAAACGCATGAAC
The DNA here is from genome assembly GCA_018584345.1 of Thuja plicata. Taxonomy (NCBI): domain Eukaryota; kingdom Viridiplantae; phylum Streptophyta; class Pinopsida; order Cupressales; family Cupressaceae; genus Thuja; species Thuja plicata. The sequence goes on from MU224061.1 coordinate 7,106,582, forward strand.
CCCAATCAAATCTCCGTGGATGAGCGATCATATCTTTGATCATCGGACTGCAACCTACTGCAAATCGATGACCTTGATGATCTGGTAATAGTAATCCTCTGATTAATGCACCTAATACTAAAGGAAGAGGAGGGAAATAAAAAAAATTGCCCATGGAATACTCTTGTCTCTAATCGTAGGATCTGCAAAGCCCGTCTACACGCACTGCCATCATAGACCTAATCATAGTATACCCACTCTCCTCTAGTAGGGATCCTAACAACCTATACACATCCTCTGGCATGATAGTCATCTCTCCTAATGGTAAGTGAAAGGTGTTATGGTCAGAGTTCCATCACTCTGCCATAGCTGTCAATAGTCCCCGCTTCATCTGGAACCAAGGTAACTCAATGAGGTAAAACATAACACACCGACCGATCACACGTCTCTCGTGACCCATCAACTGATATACCATATTTGTGAACCAAGCTAGTACGCCCCACACATAAAACTTCTAGAATGGTACCTTTTTTGAAAATCAAGTTAATTTGATTAGTATCATCATTTAAGTGGATTATTTTACATTAATCAATCATCAAATCAACCTATCACTCTTTTTGAGAAACATCAACTATTTTTTCCTTACTCTATATCATGAGAAGGGAAAAATACATCAGTTATCCTATCCTACCTATCTGATTGATATTTCAAACATCCATCTAATTGATTATCCTAATATTCTAAACACTTGGTTTCATTACTATATCAAACGTACTTATCTTTGCAATCAATCTGGTATTGATTCTATCAGAGACAATCAAACACAATCAAGGTTTTTCATTCATTTCACCTAGGCATCATTTTTCCTATGTGTATGTGCTACTTTAGATGGTCTACCCATCATTTTTTGTTATGCATCATTTTAAGCATCCTATGCGGCATTTTATCATTAAGAGGCGTCACTTGGCCGACTATGCAGTATTTCACAACATACGCATGACTTTATTTTTCATACACATTGTAAGATATAAATATATATATATATATATAAAGTATATATATATTTATATATGTGAATGTGTATGTGTCATGTGGGGGTTTGATATGGAAATATGTGGCCTCCTAATCCAAGACAAGGAGATCCTAATTGATTAATCGAAAGGAGATGATCAATTCAAAAAGGAATCAACTAGCTGTAAGTTATGAAAATCAGTTATAAAGGAACACGATAATAAATAAAGAATTCAATAGCTAAGAATCTAAGCTACATACATGCTAAGACATAAAATGAAAACTTGAAATAATCTAAATGAAGAAAGTGCAAACCTCCTACAAGCTCATGTTGGAAAGTGACAATGCAAGCAATTGTTATTTTATCATTGTTGTCAAACCTTTATTGGTGATACTATTGTTATCTATTTGAGTACCATGAAGAAGATTTAAAAAGAAGACCAAGTGAATGGTTGAGTTAAGGCAATTCAAAGGGTACTTGATCAGTTGGCACTCTGGCAAAGTAATTTGTTGTTTATCTTTCAAAGACAGTTTTTCTGGCTATTTTGTGCCGTGCAAGTTTGGCTTATGCCGAGCAAAGTTGCTTATGACAAGAAAAGTTGCTTGTGCCGAGTAAAGTTTCTTGTGATGAGAAAAAAGTTGCTCAATGCCAAGCACCATTGAAATTGCCAAGTGAAAACAGTGATGTTGGCCGACTTACAGTAATTGGATTAATGATGAGATTTGAGATCTCTGGCTGACTTAGTTGATTTTATTGGTATATTTAATGTTAATTAAAGATTGATCCACGTCATTTAATGTATGGGTAATCATAATTAATGCATGGTTTCAAGATTTAATTAGAGACTACTTTGGAAAAGTAAATGTAATGCAAAGATGGAATGATCCATTGGATCTGACCTAACCTAAGATCTACAATCTTGTTTGAGTGGAAAAATATTTATCTGACCTAGACAGAGAGGTATATGATAACCTTAGGGATTATTCATTGTGTGTGGAAGAATGTATGAGTATGCAAAAGGGTTTTCATAGTTGATTTACTATTTGGCATGATCTAGCAGAGAAGGCAAAAGGTAGAGGCAGAGTGTTGCATATGTGATTGCTTGACAGATTTCCAAGTAGATCAGAAGGTTGAAATGACAATGTAGGCTATCCAGTAACTTAACATCAGAGTTGTAATTAGATCTGAATTGCAAAGTAAGTTGTATGTACCAGATCACAACTGTTGATTACTTTCTTACCATTGTATCAGTTAAATCCTTTAACAAGGTTGACTTAACAGTCATTTGTATAAATCCTCTAACAAGGTGACATTCAGATTGGAATGTTCTAAGTCTTATAACAAGGCCACTCTTGATAGGATGATTAAATCCTTTAACCAGGTCACACCTAGCAGTGTGTTATTGTAACCTTTAACAGGGTTGGCTCCTCACAGGGCATCACTTCAGAAGAGTGAAAAATTGGTAGCATGCTACTGGTGGTTTTTCCCATATTGGGTTTCCATGTTAAATACTTGTGTCAACTTGTGTGAATGCTTATGGTTTTCTTTACTGTTATGTTTCTACAAGTTAATTTCAATTAACAGTAAACTGCATGATTAAAGATGTTGACTTATGCTACTGTTGCCGAGTAGATCTGAAATACAGAAAGTTTTATTTTACTACATCTAGACCTGAGGATAACTGATTCACCCCCCCTCTCACTTATTCTAAATTCATTCTAACAGCTCATTCAAACTCAATTTTGTTCATTGGCTTTGTCCACTTGTTGTGGATGTAAGCTCAAGATGTGCTCCAAGCTTCAAGCTGTGATCTCAAACTGGCATTATAAATCTTCTCTAAAAGATGGATTTATGATTTTATCTCAAAATATAATTATAACTATACATGGAAGGTGGATTAAATTATGAAGGAATGAGGTTTCTTATATAGGCAATGGGTAGGAAAACCAAAGGCTCAGATGCAAAGTTGAAGAGGGGTCTAGATGCCACTAGAAGAGGGCACATGGATTGTGCTTCTTCAAGTGCATCAAATTGTGACACTTGTCACAAGGGGATTGGGTTGAAAGTAGGGAGGAATATGACCATTTAGGGAAGAGAGACAAGAAAACTCTAGAAGATAAGGTTATTAATGAGGGTGTGAGAACCTTAATGAGGATGTAAGAAAAATTTAAGAAGGTGTAAGAGCCTTAAATGCATATGGATAGGCTTGGCTTGAGAAAGTTGACTTTGGGGAAGGGATTGAATTCCTAATCCAAAGATTAGGAATGTGAAATCATTATAGAGAGTTTAGGATTAGGATTAGGATTAGGATTAGCATGGGTGAAGAGGTTGGGATTAGTTTGAACTCAGGGTTAGGTGGTTGAGATTGGTTAGGTTAGCATGTGTGAAGGGGTTGGGTTGAGTTAGAACTCAAGGTTAGGTGGTTGGGATAGGTTAGGTTAGGGGTTAAAGGGAATATTAATGAATTGAATTACATAAATAACATATTCATTCAATAATAGGGAAAAAGGGTTTTAATTAATTATTAAGCTATTGGTTGCTTTTAATAATTAATCAAGACTATAGCCAATTAATTGAATTAATTAGGGCTAGGGGATGAAATAGGTCAATTAGGTAATGTTTAATTACTTAGCTGATATGTTCTAGAAGGCACTAAATATGATTGATTAAGGTAATCAGATTTAGGTGTCTACAATTTTCCCCTCTTTGATATAGTGTTAGAATAACACTATTTCAAAGATGTTTAAAACAATAGATGACACAAAGATGTGGACGTAGGCAACGAAGTTTCCCCAGAGTGAAAATTAAGATAGAATTTGGCTAGGGATGATGCCCCCTCGAGAGGATGGAAGGGAGGAACAATGAAGCTCTGACGCCGTCTCGAAAAGATGACAAAGAGCAACAAGATGAGGGAAAGAATAAAAGAAGGAAGTAGAAGAATGAGGGATGGGAGACTCAGGTTTGCATCAGGGATGAAGGATTAGGTATGGGATTAGGATTATGGCTAGGGATGGGATTTTAGCTAGTGTGTAAAAAATAGGATGCTATCTAGGATGTAACCAGAGTGAGATATAAAGCAAACAAAAAGGAGGAACCTCTCGAAAAGAGTTCGAGTTTCTTGTATTGACAAGGGTAATTTCTAGGAACAAAGTTTGATTTCTCTTGATCTATGATGAAGATAGGATTTGATTAGACTTAAGAAATCCATTGATAATGATTGATTAGGTCAAACAAGAGGAAGGATACATCCTACAAGGACCCGTTGATCATGATGTGATTTGAAACTAAGACAACAATCAAGATAGCCTAGTTTGAACTTTCAATTTTAACAATGGAAAACAATAGATGAACTAAGGAGGGATGATCCTAGGTGTTTTGATATTCACACTAAGTCTACTTATCTCCACAAATGAGCACACAAATATTTCACACAATAGATGGATAGTAGGATTAGGATGATAGGATTGCTGAGGATTTGGATTTTGTTGGGGAGATTTGGATGGGGGAGATTATCTTGAAGCTTGAGTGAGGAGTATTCCAGGAGGGAACACCACAATGGATTTGAGCACTTATTTTAATATAGCATATGATACTATGCACCAGGTGTGTGTAAGAAAATACACCTTCATGAAATTAAGATTAAGAGAAGCAATTCTATGGAAAGATAAAACAAATTAATCTAAGAATTGAATCTAACAATCTATATCATCTCATGGTTCTCTATCCAATATTTTTTAAGAGAGCTCTCAGGCTTAATATTTCTCAAGGAAAATCCTAGAACAAGATATGAATGGAAAATGAATGCTCAAATCTAGCTACAATGCTCAAAATGCTCAAAAATGCTCCAAGATTATGTTAGAAAACAACAAATGCTCCTAAACATGATATGCTAAAATGCTATACAAATGCTGAAATTCTCTCAAAAGCTCTCAAATGCTCCTCATATGCTCTCAATATACCTATAGTAAGGATGCTTTTTCTCTTGAAATTCTTGGATCCCAAACACAAAGGAAATAGCATTTTCCCAAGGGTAGGGGTAGAGTGAGTTGATCATGATCAAATCTTGGTTAAGTCAAAAGCTTTGAGGTGCTCTCAAATGGAGGGAAATTTGGTTGGTTGTCTCAAATATATTAGGAATTAAATAACTCCATCATTTAATTAAATTAGCCATGGAAGGGTGATTGGGTTGGATTTAATCTTTTTGATTTGAACTATACAATTGAAAAATCAATTGC
>MU224061.1:7147010-7167482 GCA_018584345.1 Thuja plicata
ATTCAATTTGCCTTTAAAGAATGAGAGAGCAATATTGACCCTTTTGATCTCATCTTCAACTTCTGTCACTATCTCTGGCAAATATGATCTTAGGGTTTGCAAAGATGCTAGTTTTTCAAACAATTGTACCCTGGTAGACCATTTAGTAAAATAGGGGTTCAAGATAGCTAGATGCCCCATGACCTCTGTATGCAAAGCTGGAAACTTATTATAGGAATTAAGTACAACATCAGTCTTATCCTTCAGGATTTCAATTCTATGTTGTAAAACACCTCTTAATTCTCTCAAAGCAATTTCATTTCATTTTTCTCCCTCAACCTTTTCCTCAACCACCTATTCTGATTTTGCCTTGTCTTCAGTTTGCAGAGGCTGTGGTTTTACAGGCACATACATCACCTCAGGCTTCTCTTCCAATTATTTCATCAATATTTTTATCACCAGATCTTGCTGATGCATTTGTATATGTCACATCTCTCAATCTTTAGCCAATGCACTTGTCTCTTCTAACAATGTGCTACACTTATCAGACAACTGTTTAGTTTTGTCCTCATTTAAGTGAGCCCAGTGTGTCATGATTTGGGATATTTCCAAATCTCCTGTATTATGCATTGTCCATACCATCTGACTACCAACCATATTCTCCTGGATGTTAACCACTTGGGGCTTTTGATCCTTTGGGCATAGGCTTGCAAAAGCTTGAGACTTTGAGCTATGCCCAAATCCTTTGATTACATCTCCCATCTGAACTTCACTAGCCATTTTGAGATATAGTTATTTTCTTGTTTGGTCAATTATGAAGGAAGATGCCAAATCCCATCCCTTAGCCAATAATATACCACTGCCTAGTACTAATTTTCTGGCCTCCTCAGGTGAAATATCCTCACTTTCAGGATCATAAGACTATAGAGCCACTAAAGCCTCATTTGTTATTGTCTCCTCACCATTAATTGTCAAATGAGCTCTTATTTTCTCCTTCTTGTACCATCTTAGGAAGTCTTTAAACTCCTTAGTTTTGACAAAGTTTCCATCATTCAAAAATTGTTGTTGATGGATCAATCTTTCATCAACACAGGCCTTAAGAGGCAATTCAACCTTCTCCTCCAAATCAGGTTGTTGCTTCTTTCCTTCCCTAATCGATTTCCTTAGGTTATGATCATATAACCTATTCCCAGGCACTAGGGCTCTAGCCTTATCCTTTTTCTTATCTTGTCCCTCAACTGAAGGCTGACCTATTTCTACTTTTTGCCTCTTAGCAGTAGGCTCTTCTATGTCATCAGGTTGTGTCACCACTATCAAATCAAAAATGTGTCCCTATGGTCCCCACAGCTGTGGCACTTCAGCAATATTTTGTTGTGGTGGAACATATCTAGTAGGACGTGCATAATCACTGTCACTACTACTATCATATTCGAACTCTGAGTGATCCGGCCCTTGGGCACCTTTCTTGTCAAGAACAGTCGCAAGTTGTTTAGTAAGCACATAATAATTGTCTATCATGGCCTTAATCTTATCAAAATATGGGAGATCAGGGTAAAAACCCCCAAAGCCATCCCATTTCTCTTGATTTGTCTTTCAAGATTTAGTAGCTCCTAAATCCTTATTCTTCTTGTCTGGATCTCATCTTCATCCAAAATGTTCCTTGTTGCATCTTCCTCTATGCATGCACAGTGGACATTGGTATTAGGGATTTTAGGAGTATACAATTTTCTCACCCCTGCCATGAAGCCTTCTGGGTCAATATATCTATAAGGACCTGCCCCCATTCTGCACCCTTCCAACCACTGGCCCATTGCATCAATAGCACCTTTACCAATTCTAAAATTAAAAATTATGAACTATCTAGGGGTCAAAGTCCCCTTCTTGTGTGGTGCAAAATGCTCATTGTCTATTAACAATAGCTTCTCTATAAACTCCATTGCAGCCACTCTTGCTGGTACATAGTAAGGTAAGAGATGAGGTGGGTGAATACACCCATATACCTTGATGATAATATAATTTTCTTCGAAGAAAAAATCGCCCCAATTATTTTTTCCCTCCCACTTATCAGTGTAGTCACATGGCCTTAGTAGTTCCATAATCTTTAGTGGGACCCTTGTCCTACTGATGCCCAGACTTTGTATTATTGGATATACAATCCAATTCTGGAAAGCACACTAATCATAGTCCTTAGATGTGTAATTCCAAACCCTCACCCAAAACTGGATAGGATTAGGTCCTTCTTGGTAAAACCTCTAAGGGGCCAAATTACTCAGATCCATGATTACGAAATAAAAGTGCAACAAGAGATGCATGAGGGTGGAGTAGTGTAAGAACTTGGGCTCCTTCTCCTTTGGATCCTTCATCTTCTTCTAAGTTGCAATGAAACCATCATGCATCTATTCAATGATATGTTGTATGTAATCATAACTAGTGTTAGAATGCACCTCTTTTAGATCCAGCACCATCATTAAAATGCCAGTATTGATCTTCTCTGCTTCCCCATCTATCCCTAGCACTCTACATAGGGCATAGGCGATATACTTAATGTAGAAGTGTAAATCCTTATAGTAATATGGGATTTTCCTAGACATAGGATCTAAATACTTTCTCACCTCCTTTAGCATATATTTCTGCAACTATCCTCTAGCAATACCAGGCTTTAAATTATATCTATGTTCCTGCTTTGTCATGTCAATTCTGGTAGACATAGTGCTATATAAGCCAAAAGCTTGCATGAATGAATTTGTGTTAAGGATCAGTAGGGCAGTGCCATCATTCCTTTTAATTATTTTGGACAAAACATCGTAATGGCTAGCAAGATCTAGGAACAAATCTACATTTATGTAGACATCAGGAATAATTAATCTAGCTAAACCACAAGTCCAAGGGTTTGACACTGGGATAGCTTTATCAAAATTCTTGTAGAAGTAAGTAAAAAGTGAAAAAACTATTGTTCCCAGAGTGTCAGCATCTCGTATATCATGATAATCATCTATGAGCACATTGGCATTTGCTCTTTTGTTCTGAGTTGAACTAGGAAGCAATCTAAGGAATTCATCAGAATAATTTGGTTTTTCCTTTGCCTCCTCTTCTACCTTTTCACTTCCACCATTGGTCGAAGCTACACTAACCACTCTGCTCATGTTTACCATGCTTGAATCTCTTCTTCTTTACCAATACTGAAAAAAATCTATCTCTGAGATTCACTTACTCCCCAGTGCACAATTCTTAGGAAATAATGACTTTTAAGCAACAGAAAACTCTACAATTCTCTGATTTTTCTCTCTTTCAGAATACTTAGCTCTTCTTCATTTTGAAATTTTGAAAGCAAGATGAATGAAAATGAATACACAATCAGCCCCTTATAGTAACCATTAAAATTACACAGCTCATAATTTGGAAAATATCAATTCTGTCTTTAATTCAACATACTGCAAAATTGATTGAAAACCTAGCCGTAGTTCCATGAGCGTGACAGGAAATCAAATTTATAAAACTAAATCCTCAGAAAAACCTTACAGAATTCAAATGAGATGACATGTCTTCATGCAATTGGCTCACTATCATTCATTTCAGCTACCTCTTTTTGCACAATAATCAATATCTAAGCCTATCATTGGACGATGAGTGACTCACATTGTCATATCAGATACTGGCACCTTTTCTTAATATTTGGTATCAGGCGACCATGTGACTGCATACAATTTCTCTGTCATTGACCCCAGTCTTTAACCCATGATTTTTCTAGAGGCTCAGTGACTATACAACTTTCCTTACCTTTGTTAACCAAAGTTATCATCTGGCGATCATGTGACAATGAAGAAATCAAAGTCGCAAATGGTTAGCACTAACTCACATCCTTTTTGGAGACTACGCGACTAACCATCACTTTTAGCTTTCACATTTATCTCTCAGTCGCTAAATGTTTTCTTTCCTTTGCAAGACCCTGTGACTACCCTTAGTCTCTTGATCGCAAAATACAAATATTAAGTGTCAAAACCTTTTGAGACAACGCGACAGGTACTTTTCCCTTTACTTCATCTGACGACTTCGCGACATACCCTTAGCTCTAAGTCACGAGTAATTTTCCTTTTGGAATCTCTTATTCTCAGACTTGGCAACCACCGTAGGATTATTTTAATCACTTCATCTGATAGCTCCCAGCAAATCGCCAAGTAATCCATTATACCCTTAAAATCTTCAAAGACTATATGACAAATAGAAGCCCTTACTTAGTCTTATAGTCGCTAATTGTTTTCTTTCCTTCTGGCGACCATGAGATAAGTCCTTGAAATCCAATTACCTTTTGACACATGTCTCATTGATCATTTGTTTTTACATTGTATAATGAGAAGCTGAGTCATCCCTTGAATCTAGCAACAACCCGACTGTGCTTTTACTTCAAATCGCATATGGTTAGTCGCAAAGTCTCAGCAACTTTCACTTTACTGGCATCCTTTCTAGAGACCAGGTGACTAAAGCTTTGAACAACTTACTTAACCTCAGACCCATCTAGTGATTATGCGACATAAAGAGATTGTGATGTCTTGTGACAAACCCTTAGCTGCTGATAATTTCATGCGACATCACGACTTATCTGTGGGTCCCTTCATATACTGCTGATCTGTTCACTGATCCCGTGACTACACGATACAAACTAAATTGTGAAGTCTGAAAATTCCAAAGGAATATTCTAGAGTGAGACTACGCGACACAAGCTAATCGCCAAGTCTAAAAGAAAAATGGAATATGCCATTCAAGTTATGCGACTAGGTGATCAAAATGTAACACATGACTTAAGTGAATCAAAAAGTAACAGAAAAACATAAGTGAAAAACACCTTAGGGTTTCTTTTCAATTCGGAACACCAAAAAAAACCTAGGGTTTCAAGGTTTTTGCACATTCTCATAGATTTAGACTTGAAAACCTGAAAACTTTGACAGGGAAAAGGTATAAGAATTGAGAGACTTCTTCCTTAAACATGAAACCAGAGAGAGAAGACTACAAAATTTTAGGGAAACTAGCTAAAACCGGGAATACAACCAACAATTGGATTGATAGTGATGCTATGATGGGGGATGTATGAATTATTCTTTACATGAGGTGGATGGATGGATGGATTCTACAGATGGGTTTGATGGATGGATGAGAGATTTTGTGACTGGAATAGAGAGAAGATGAGGGGATGTGTGGATGGACTTTGTATAGGGAGGGGATGGAAGGAGGGGAGAATCTGGGATTTGGATAGAGGGAAAAAGGCGGGATGTGTGAGGTTCATGGGATGGGATGTGGTTAGTGTTAGGAGGAGAATATTGGGATGAAGATTGGATGAATACAATGGATGAGGGGGATTCATGTAATGCCCCGCCAGGGAACCCAGGAGAACTAACCTAAACTTGACACTGAGTTAACAAGATAATTTTTTTTTAAATGTTTACAAACAATAATGACAATGATGTGGAAGAAATGCAATGAGATATGTGACATACACATAAGAACAACTCATACATAGATACCAATCCTCGAGGGTTCCTTGATGTAGAATCACTTAAGCAAGATAATCTATGAATAACAAATATAAAGAACTAACACAAAGGATACATCAAATGAATCCAATAATATACATCTCATAACTCACATCCACTACACATGTCACAGGGTATGTAGTAATCACTCTAATACAAGTATGATACAACAACTAATACAGGTATCACAACCGATTACACTATACAAGATCACAACTGATATGATAAGATCAAAACCTCGTAGATAAACATGATGAATACAACATGATACATCCTCCAAAAGATGTCAACCAAAAAAAACATATGGTACAAATATACCACTCATGAAACTGAACCAGTCTCCAAAGGAATCAGAAGATAGAACTGCATCAAAGATCACCCAAGCATGAAGAAGGACCGTTAGAATCTTAATGGTAATAAGAATCACTACCACCCAATCACGTGGAACCAAAGGTCCACTCCCACCATGCTGAGGAGATAATAACAGGCCCACTCACATGGGTATACAACATGAAGGCAATCAAAGATAAACAAGCCATCATAAAGAACACATAGGAAGATCCTAGAAGCTTTCTGATCACAACAAGAAAGACTAAAGACAAAAGCATAAGGATGGAAAGATCAAGACAACAGAAAATCCAAGATCATACAAGGTACATCATCCAAAGATAAAGGAACATACATAAGATATCCAAACACCAACGCAAACCATATACTGAAACCAAAAGCCAAGTGTCCAAGACACAACCATAAAAGGTACCACAAGACCTATGGAGGAGACTTAGGCTACATTCTATGGGAGTGTCATCACATGGTCATATACTTAAGTTACCTAGGACTGGTCTCTATGGACCCCGGACCCTCAAGCATCATCTAGTTGAGTTTACCCTGGATTGGTCACTCTGGACCCCGGACTCTCAACATCCTAACTAATCTTGTATTTAATGTTAAACCCAAGTTTTATTATTAAGTTATCACTTATTAAACAACTTACAATAGGTCACCCTGGGCTAGCCTCTTTGGGCCCCGGAATCCTATTGTAAGCCACTCCCCTAAGATGCACCTAACTAACCATCCCCTAAGCTCATGGTCATAAATAATCTCATGAAACTCATATACCGGTTCCTACCCATATAGGAACTATTGGTACTCAATTACCCATAACAACATGAGATATACTCAAAGGTTACATGACATAAGTATAGACGTACCAGGTATAGGGAAGACAATCGAACAGACATAACACCATAAAGGACATGCACTGGAAAACATGCAAGACACCATGCAGAATCACTTTCCAAAACCCTAACAAATAACTAACATGATAAAGTTCATAACAGAAGGAACACCCACATCATTTCAATAACATCCAAATTAAGCATTCATTGCATGGTAAAACATAATTCCAAAAGAAGCTAATAAAAAAAATGCATGATATATATAACTTGAACCAGCAACATCATAGTTAACTTAGTTAACTGCTTGATAATAACAAAATTATTAATTTAAAAGAAAGCTTCCCCTTAAATATTTAAATTAATAACACCAACTCTTACTAGTTCCTCAAAACTAAAAGCCCAAATATAATAACAAAATTAGAATTAAAATTAAAATCTAGATTAAAGCTAGATTTAAAATTAATTCTAAATTAGAAAAAGCTAATTCAATACTAAATCAAATAAGATTTAATTAAGCTATATTTAAAAATATTAATTTAAATTAACACATAGTAAATTTTAAATAAATTAAATAAATTTAACTTAAATAAAATAAACTAAACCGAAATTAAAAAAACATAAACTAAAATTAAAACAAATTTAAATGTTTAATTAAAACATACCTATTTAACAACCGCAGTAGTAAAAAATAACATAAAATAAAATTTAATGAATTAGGGGGGGGGGTCCTGGTCCCACCCCTAACTCCCGTAGTCCCCTTTAATAAGGGACAGCCGCAGGCCCCTGTGGGCTCTGTGGGCCCCCGTGGTTCCCCGTAGGGGCCCACGGGTCCGCAGACCCACGGGTCTCCTACGGTGGTACATCTGCATGGGGAGGGGGTGCGGTGGCCCCCGCCACCCACCTCCAAAAACAAAAAGGTTTTAATAATTTTTTTTTCAAACTTTCATTTTTTTAATATAATCTCTTCAAAAATATAATATAATAAACATTTTGTTTATTATATATATATTTATATATTTTTTTATTTTTTATTTTTTTAAACCGGTGTTATTTAACCAGTCTGTATTTTTTTTTAATAAAACAAGTTCTATTTTTCTTTTTCTTTATTTAATTTCCTCAATAATTTTTAATGGGTAATTTTATCATTTTCCTAGAATAATTTTAAGGTCATATTCACAATAATATAGGGCCCTTTTTTCCTTTTTAGTAATTTTTTTTTAATAACCAAGGAGAGATTTTTTTTCCTTTCTTTTCCTTCATCATGCAAATTGGCAAAAACAAGGAGAATATCTAATTTTAAAAATTAACAATTTTCAAGAAGAATTTTCTTACTTTCTAGCATGCAAATAATTCATTTAACTTGTTTCCTTGCAGATCTGATCAGGGTTTCTGTTGGTTGTATTCCTTGTTTTGGCAGTTTTCCTGGTTCCCTGCTTTTTTCTCTGTGATCTGGTGTTTTTAGTCAGCTATCTCTCCTTCCTTTTTGCTTTACCTATGTCAAGTTTTCAGGTTTTCAAGTCTGAACCTGTCTCAATTTGCAAAAACCTTGAAAACCCTAAGCCTTCCAAGTGTTAAAAGTTGTAAACAAACCCTAAGTCATGTCGCTTATGTTTCGCTGTTGCTTTTTTCAGTCCACTTAAGTCATGTGTTTTAATCAAATCACTTTGTCGCATTACTCCAAACGAATCTTCCCTAATTCTTCCCGACTTGGCGATTTGCTTTTGTCGCATAGTCTCGTTCAAATTTAGTATATTCCTTTTGCATCACGAGACTCTACAATTTCTTCATGTTGTGTGGTCACAAGATAACTTTTTAATAAAGCATTATGCAGAAGGGACCCACTGATTAGTCGGGTAATCGCAAGAAATTCTCAATAGTTATTAAAATGTCTTCAGACTTCGCGATTTCCTCATGTCGCATTATCGCTAAGAGGATCCAAGTTTAAAATTCAGGCAAAGTCTTCAGTCATGTAGTCTCGAGATGGAATGGTGGTTAAGAGATTTTGACTGAGACTTTGCGACTGATCGTCTGAGGTTTAGCGCAAGGCATAGTCGGGTTGTCGCCAGGAATAAATGATGACTCAGGTTTCCATTGTGCATTACGTGAACAAATGACTTTGTGACATGTATCATAAGGCGAGTGGATATTAAAGGTTTATCGCAGGGTCGCCAGAAGGAGAAAGTCGAGTCAGCGACAATGAGACTAAGTGCTTTGCCTTCAGTCGCGATGTCTGAGAAAGATTTAAGGGTATGCAAGAACATTTGGCGATTAAGCGACGACCGTAGGATAAAGCGATCAAGAGATCCAACGGTGGTCACAAAGTATGAGAACAAAAGTGCCCAAAGGGAAAAGTCCTCCTGACTTGGCGATTAAGGTATGTCGCGCAGTCGTCAGATATGGGAAAAGGGGCACATATAACTGTTATGATAAAATTTAACACTCAGATTTTAAGTTCCACGATCGGGTGACTTGGATTGTCGCATAGTCTTGAAATAAAATAAAAATGCTCAGTGAATGGGAGATAAACGTAATGGTTTAAAGGCAATGGCTAGTTGCAAGGTCTCAGAAAAATTAATGAGTTAGTGTTAACTATGTGCGACTATGATTTCTGCAGGGTCGCGTGATCGCCAAATCCTGACTTGGGTTAGCCAAAGCAAAGAAAGTGTATTATCGCCATGTCTCGAGATAAACTATGGGTTAGTGATAGAGGTCCACGACAAAGAGATTATATGCAGTCGCATAGTCGCCCAATCCCAAAATCTAATAACGGCGGCAGTTTTTGATGTGACAGCATGAATCATTCGGTAACCAATCACAGGCTTGTATTTTGATTGCTGTGCAAAAAAAGTAGCTGAGATGTAAGACAGTTAGCAAATCAAAGTGTGACATTTCAGCTCTTTTTGAATGTTGTAAGGTTGTTCTGAGGATTCACTTTTAAAAATTTGATTTCCTGTCAACCTCATGGAACTACGGCTAGGTTTTCATTCAAGTTTACAATATGTCGAATTAAAGACAGAACTGATGTTTCCAGATTATGAGCTATGTACTTTGAATGATGGCTATAAGGAGTTGATGGTGCATTCATTTACATTCACCATGCTTTCAGATTTCAAAGCCCAAGTTGTTAAGTTTTCAGAGAGAAGAGATATTTTGCTCAGTTTGTAGTATTTTCAGAGTTGATCAATAGGTTCCGAGTTTCAGAAAATTGTGCACAGGACGGTTAGCCAATCTCAGAGATTAATTTGTTTCAGTATCAGTAAGGAGTAGGAGATTTAAGGTACTTCAAGTATGAGTGGGGCTATTAGTGTTTCTTCGACAAGTGGAGGAAGTGAGGAAGAGAAAAAGGGAAAAGCGAGTTTTTCTGATGAATTCCTCCGTCTCCTACCTGGTTAAACACAGAACAAGAAAGTTAATGCTAATGTCCTCATTGATGAGTATAAAGACGTTTGAGATGCTGTGACTCAAGGACCAATAGGTTTTTCCCTCTTCAATTATTTTTATAAGAATTCTGATAAGCTCATCCCAGTATCAAACCCTTTGACCTGTGGTTTAGCCAGACTACTTGTTCCTGATGTCTTCCTAGAGGTAGACTTATTCCTAGACCTAGCCAATCACTATGATGTTTTGTCTAAAACCATCAGGAGGGATGATGGCACTGCCTTATTAATTTTGAATAGAAATTCATTCATGCAAGCCTTTGGCTTATTCAGCACCATGTCTACAAAAATTGACATGACAAAGCAAAAACAAAGGTATACTTCAAAGCCTGGGATTGCTAGGGGCCAGTTATTAAAACATATGTTAAAAGAAGTGAGAAAGTATTTAGATCCTATGTCCGGGGATTGCCCATATTATTACAAGGATCTACATTTTTATATCAAGTATGCTGCAAATGCCCTGTGTAGAGTGTTGGGAATAGATGGTGATGCAGAAAAGATTGATGCAGGGATTTTGATGATGGTATTGGACCTACAAGAGGTCCACTCTAACACCAGTTATGACTATATTCAGCACATCATAGATGAAATGCATGAAGGTTTCATTGCAACCCAGAAAAGAATGAAGAACCCAAAGGAGAAGGAGCCCAAATTTTTGCATTATTTAGTTCTTATGCATCTCCTCTTGTATTTCAATTTTGTCATCATGGATGTTAATAATTTAACTCCTTAGAGATTCTACCAATCAGCACCAAATCCTATCCAATTTTTGGTGAGGGTTTGGAATTACACTTCTAGGGAGTGTGACTATTGTGCCTTTCAGAATTGGATTGTATATCCAGTAGTACAGAGTTTGGGAACAAGAAGAACAAGAATCCCATTAAAGGTTATACAATTACTTAGGCCCTGTGATTATACAGATAGCTGGCTTGGAAAACATAATTGGGGTGAATTCTTTATGGAAGAAAATTACACAGTCATTAGGGTATATGGGTGTATTCACCCACCTCATTTATTACCATATTATGTGGCTGCAATGGAATTCATATGGAAGTTGTTGTTAACAAATAATGAGCACTTTGCACCGCATAAGAAGGGGACTCTAACCACTAGGAAATTCAATATTTTCAAATTTACAATTGGCAAGGGTGCCATTGATGCAGTGGGTTAAAGGTTGGAAAAATACAGGATGGGGGCAGCCCCTTATAGATACATTGATCCAGAAGGTTTCATGGTAGGGGTTAGGAAATTGTATACACCTACAATCCCTAATACAAATGTCCACTGTGAGTGTATAGAAGAAGATGCAACAAGGAATATCTTGGATGAAGATGATATTCATACAAGAAAACTGAGAATCTAAGAGTTTCTAAAACTTGAGAAGCAAATAAAGAGAAATGGGTTGGCTTTTGGGGGTTTTTACCCTGACCTCCCATATTTTGACAGGATCAAAGCCATGATAGACAACTATTATGTGCTTATAGAGCAACTGGATACAGTTCTTGACAACAAAGGTGCTCAGACACCTGATCATTCAGAGTCAGAATATGATAGTAGTAGTGACAGTGATTATGCACGTCCTACTATGCATGCTTCATCAGACCAAGATATAGCTGAAATACCACAGTTGTAGGGAGTAGAGGGTCACATTATAGATTTGACAATTGATACCCAACCAGATGATGTAGAGGAACCTACTTCAAAGAGGAAAAAATTAGAAGTAGGACAGCCTTCAGTGAAAGGACAAAGTAAGAAAAAAGATAAGGCTAAGGCCTTAGTACCAGGGAATAGGTTATATGATCATAACCTAAGAAAGGCAATCAGGGAAGGCAAGAAGCAACAACCTGACTTAGATTATGAAGTTGAGGTGCCTCTTAAGGCGTGTGTTGATGAAAGATTACTTCATCAACAAAAATTTCTAAATGATGATAGCTTTGTTAAAACAGAGGAGTTTAAAGACTTCCTAAGATGGCATAAGACAGAGCAGATAAGATCACAGTTGACAGTAGATGGGAAAGAGACAATAAAAAATGAAGCCCTAGTGGCTTTACAGAATTACGATCCTGAAAAAGAGGATATTTCACCCGAGGATGCCAGGAAGCTGGTGCTAGGTAGTGGAATACTATTGGCTGAGGGATGGGATTCGGCATCTGCCTTCATCATTGACCAAATCAGAAAAAAACCAGATCTAAAGATGGCTAGTGAGGTCTAGATGGGAGATGTAATAAAAGGATTTGGGTATATCCCAAAATCCCAGGCTTTTGCAATGTGGAGCCAGAGCCCAAAAGACCAAAAGTCCCAACTGGTAAATATTCAAGAAAATATAGTGGGCAATCAAATGGTCTGGTCTGTACAGAATACAGGGGATATGGAGATCTCCCAAATCATGACACATTGGGCTCACTTGAATGAAGACAAGACTAAACAATTGTCTGAAAGGTGTAGCAATCTGTTGGAAGAGACAAGTGCATTGTCTAAGGATAGGGAGATGTTCCGCATACAATTACACCAGCGGGATCAGATGATAAAGAAATTAATGGAAGAATTGAAAACAAAGCCTGAGGTGGTATATGTACTTACAAAACCACCACCATTGCAAATTGAAGATAAGCCTAAATCAAAGGAGGTAGTAGAACAAGAGGAAGATGAGGAAAAGGGAAATGCAATTGCTTTGAGGGCATTATAGGGCATACTACAACATAGAATTGAGATTCTAAAGGATAAAACTGATGTTGTACTCAATGCATACAATAATTTTCTAGCTTTGCATACTGAGGTAATGGGGTACCTTGCCATTCTAAACCCTTACTTTACTAAGTGGTTTGCTAGGGTAAAGTTATTTGAAAAGTTAGCATCTTTACAAGCCCTAAGACCGAATTTTCCTGAAATAGTAATTGAAGTTGAAGATGAGATCAAAAGAGCCAATATTTCTCTCTCATTCTTTAAAGGAAAGTTAAACCAAATATAGGTTAAGCTAAGCCTCTTTTTGAATTATTTTAATAAGTTTATTCCTTCCTTAAGGGGAGATGATGATCAAGTAAAGGCTGTAGATGTCTGGAATAATAAATTTGACAGCAAGATGCCTAGTGATGAGGCCTTTCTCTTGGGAGAAGATGTTGATATTGAAGGATTCAATAAAATATTGGATGAGGCTTTCAAAGCAGAGATTGACATCAACAAATTTCTGCTAGATGTCAAGAATATCACTGATGCTAGATGGGATAGACAAAAGGTGCAAGTACAGAGTACTCAAGACTTCAAGTGGCCATCAGATGATGAAGTGAAAGCATAGGAGTTGATGACAACGCCCAAGAGAAAGAAGACAGTAGTAGAAGAAGAAATCTTGGATGAGGAGTAAAGGTGAACACTTGGCACTACACTGTTCAAGATAAGAGGGACAATTATTGCAAAAGGAGAATGTAGATGAGTTTGCAAGCACGGCTATCCAGACTCAACATAAATACTACCAGCTACCATCTATACAAATATTATTGCAGTCGCCAGATCGGGAGAAGAGTAAAGAATATTTGTTTCCATCTTTTGACTCAGTCGCTCCATTGCTTCTTCTCTCTTTTGTTTCTTTTATAGTTTTAGGGTTAGGTTTTCTATGACCATCCGAAGCTTGTTGCATCCTAAATATCAAGGGATTCCAAGATGGTCATAAGCATATATATAGCAAAAGAGTTGTAATTGTAAAGGGTCTTTGATGTTGGAATTTTTTTGGAAGAGGAGATAATATATTGTAGAATTCAGATGTTCTGAATTTGGGTCTATCTTTTGAAGTTGCAAAATATTTCATGTATAGAAGCTGGATCATATAAATAAAATACGGTGCAATTTTACTCTCTTCAATTTTTGTCTCTTTATTCTCTGTGTATGCTCTTTTATGTTAAGTTTGCAAGGCTTTCTGAAGCGTTTTGGTTATTAGGTAACTATCTAATTATTTGCAAGTTTCTTTTAAGGAAAGAACTAAGTTTTGTGAGTAGTTTCAGGGAGCATACTGCTTTGTTTAAAGATTTGATACAATCATTTAGAGGTAATAGGGTGATTTGTAAGGCAACTTATCTGAATTGCATGTGGGTTGTAAGGCAGCTTACTGTATTTTTTTTCTATGAGATCTTAGTTTATTTGACTCTGTAGCCCAAAGGATAGGCACTGGTCCAGAACTTGGTCTGATAATTTGTCATTGTCCAAGTTATTTCAAGGTATCAAAACCAAATTAATCAAAATACTCTTATTACTAAGAAAAAAAAAATTGAACTCAGTAAGGACTCATGTCAGCAGGACAGTGTCCACTTTAGTGATTCCTTGAAGAGTGAATCATTAGGTTGTCCCTCCTAAAATAAAAGGAAGAAGGATGAAAATCCTTGTCTCAGTGGTGTATGTTGTTGAAACCATAGCCTGGCTTATAGTACTCTATTTTAAATTAGTTATTTCAATCTCTCGAGTATTATACAAGTTATTACAGTGAGGTTTTTGGCACATAACCTGTGAATGAACAAATGCACCAAACATATAGGCTGAAAATATCAGTAATCTTTAGAAGGCGATACCTGCCTAAGTATGTGGAGCTCAAAAATGAAGGAGGTGATAATGGATATCCCCAGTGTTATCAAATACCTCAGCAATTAGCTTTTCTCTTGCCTAAAAGAGGTTGCAATCAGGTGTACAAGGTATGCTGTTATATTTAGGAAATTTTTGCAAGAAAAAGAGCTAACAAATTGGCGACTCCGCTAGGGATAAGAGATTGTAAAGTCTTGTAGAAGTATTTAGAAATATCTGGTGTGTCAAGGTCTAAATTTTTTACTAAATCCTAGTTGTTGTTGTCATATTGTCCCTTGATAGTTATTCATTCATCCCAATTTATTGGGTGGTGACTCTAAAAGGAAATCTCTGAGATTAGTGCAAAGGAAGTAAATGTCTTACAGAATGAATAGTAGGTCAAGAGTAAGAAATGACCCAGAAAGGGTATTACATGAAGGAATCCCATCATCCTTAAGAGTTGGAGCCTCTTGGAGGAAAAAGAGAAATCAAGTTGATATGGATGAAACTCCTTTAAAAGGTGAAGAAACAAATATCAGAAATGATATGAATACTATTCAGCACTCTCATGATGGAAATACTTCAGATTATGAGGAGGCTGCTGAAAGAGTACTAGATACACCCACACTCACTTCTAATTCAAATGAAAGAGAAGATATTACTACACCTAGTTCAGATTCAGAGGATGCCCCTTCTGATATGATAGCTAATGAAGAGAAGTTTATTTTGAAGCAGCTTGCCCTAGTTCAACAAATGAAAAAGGAAAGAGAAATAAGAAAGAAAAGGAATGGTCATAAGGCTATTGATAACAATAGAAAGGTACTTCCAAAACACCAAGCTATGAAAGAAACAGAGAAGTCTCAGAAAAAAAAAGAAATACCATTTACTCATAAAGCTTCTATTTTGCAAATAAATAAGGGTAAACAAAAGATGGGTGAACATAGAGGTCAAGAACCTAAATTTCAGAAGCCTTTGGTTGAACAAATGTCCAAGTTAGAAATTGATTTAGAAAAACTGAGAATTGAAAAAGAAACCATGGAAAAAATGTTGGAAAAGGCCCAAATGGAAGCTGCTACAATTGAAATGAAGAAAAAGATTGATTTTTTACAATCTTCAAAGTATTCTTATTCTGGACCAGAGAATAATACAACTTCTAGAGGAAAAGCTACTATGGCTAAAGAAGATGATAGTTTTCAAAGGAAACCACTACATAATGAGAGGTACAAACAGTTTGATTTTGTTGGTATCCCTAGATACCCTAATTCCTTTCCTAAAGATGTGGGTGATATAGGAGAAAAGCTCCCAAAATTTGCTGATAATAATGTGATTTCCTGTGAAACATATTTAAGGAAATTCATTGACTTTGTTGATGACTTGAATATCACCCATGAAGATGTACTAATGAAACTATTTGTTCATTCCCTTGTTGAAGATGCAAGAGAATGGTTTAGAAGCCTCACTAATGGCTCTGTTGTTTCCATGGATGAGTTGATTGAATTATTTAGAGATCAGTATGGAGACAAAAAAAATAAAGGATTTTTATTGAATGAGTTCAATAATATCAATAAAAATTACAATGAAGAGGTTACAGAATTTAACACAAGGTTTCAAAGAGCCATACATAAACTATTTCAAAAGATAAGGCTAGATGATGAAGTATGTCTAGCAACTTATTTAAATGCTTACGATTCCAAAATGGGGTATGCTCTAAGAGATAAGAACCCTAGGACACTCACTGATGCTTATAAAATACCAGTCAATATTGAAATGAATAGAAGAGTGTCTAGTAAATTAAATAGGAGGGATGACCCCAGGTTTAGTAAGAGTAATTTGAAAGAACCAGAGTACAAAGAATATAGAGCTCCTCAAAACAATAAACCTTTTTACAATAATACTTATAATCGTTAGAATAGAATGCAAAATCACCCATATGGAACTCAGTTCATAGATGGAAAGCCTATTATTACACCCAAGAAAGAAAAGACAGATAATAAGACTCTTGACCCCCTTCATAGAAATTCAGTCCATTTCTGTAATGAGGAGACATGGTGTGAAGATTGTGAGGCTACTCATAACCCTAATTTTTGTGTCATTTCCTTAGATTTAAAAGCCAATGAGGAACAAGAAAATGATGAGGGGGAAGAGTGTGATCATAGTATGACCAATACTTATTCATGCCATGATACTGATTCAAATAGTGAGGAGGAAAATCATGATTCCTATGTTTCACAAAGGAGGATTGAGAATCACCATCAATAGATCTTGTCTAACAGTGAAGTTGATGAAACTGATGATAGTATTAGGTGCTATGCTCAAGATGGCCAAGATGTTCCACTCATAAGGAAAGCTTCAGATGAAGAGAAGGCTAGAATTACTGCTGAGTTAGTGAATAAAGCTAGAAGCAATTACCACTTAAGGAACAGGGTGGTAGGTGGAACTGGTAGCCAACCTTCAGGTGTCTTTATAAAGGAAAACAAGCTAGACACTAAATATGTTCAGAAAAAAGAAGGACCTAGTGAAAATGTTAATAAACACAAGGTCAGGATTATCAAAAAAACTGTAGAGTCAAATGTTACACAAGATGAAAATGAAAAGGGTCAAGAAAAAATTGTTCCTGTTCAAAAGACAGAAAACAAAAGGTTGAAAGAGCCATTTCAAAAGAAACACAGTGAAGATAATGAAGTTATCCTCAATAAGTCAAAACATTTAGATATTTTTTATACTCCAGTAGACATGGGTCAATGTTTGTCTCAGATGACAGTTAAAGTACCATTTCTGGAAATGATGAGGATCAAGGAACATAAGGAAAAAGTGATGTCATTATTAAACAGTGTACCTATAATAAAAATTCAAAACCCAGTAGATGTATCTGAGAAGCCACATGTTAAGGGAAATGAGGATGAGATGTTGACATCTGAGATTCCTCAAATATTCTTGAATGTAACTTCTTCTCCAAAGGTTGTTGATCCATTCTTTCTCTCATTAATAATCAATGATAAAATTCTTAAGAATTGCATGATTGATTCAGGAGCCTCAAATATAGTTATGCCAGTTGAAATCATGAAGGCAATGGGGCTACAAGTTGATACACCTCATGGCAGATGTAGAGCTATGGATTCCAGAGAGGTCCCTATGATTGGAACTATTGAGGCCATACCTTATAGACTGGTACTTTGCCTTGATGTAGTGATGGCAATGAATGTTCTTGTGGTTGACATACCACCTCACTATGGCATTTTATTATCAAGAAAATGGAGTGCTTCAATGGGAGGAAGTATACAAAATGATTTTTCATATGCTACTTTCAACATTGCTAGAGAGGATGTCAATTTTGAGAGAGAGAGTAGGACTCCCCATATGATAGAAAAATTTGAAGACACTAATGTTAACTGTTGCATTGACATAGACATGGAAAATTTCAGAATGCAACAAGATGAGCATAACAATCAAGAAGCTGACCTTTTAAATAAAGAATTAATCTTGCAAGAAGATGGGATATGGAAAATGTACTTTGATGGTGCTTTCTCTAAAGAAGGATCAGGGGCAGGAGTATTTTTGATATCCCCATCAGGTACAACTTTTAAATACTCATTTCTGCTAGCTTTTCAGTGTACAAACAATACTGCAGAGTATGAGGCCTTATTTTTGGGCCTTGAAATTGCTACCAAACATGGTATAAAATGTTTAGAGGTTTATGGTGACTCTGAGTTGGTGGTAGCACAAGTCAGATCCAAATATGATGTAAAAAATGACAGATTGAAAATGTACAAACATGTTGTTTGGGATCAACTTGAGATGTTTGATGCTTTTAATATAACTTGGTTGGAAAGGTCAAAGAATATTATGGCTGATTTTTTAGCAAATGTTGCTTTGAAAAATGATGATTTGACCCTACATGGAGTATCAATACTCGAAGTTAAGACAAGACCAGTTGTCATGGATAACATATACAACTGGCAAGTGTTCCAAGATGATCATGATATTTTGAGGTTCATGCAATGTTTGGATCAGTATGAAAACCAGATCATAGACTGCAGTTCCTTATTAGAATCAGATGATGGAAAGGATTACATCTTGGGAAATGAAGTTGTTCAATTGAGTTCTAATCAGATTCCTAAGGGTTTGGTTGAACTTGAAGCATTGTTTGCTAGCCAACAAAATGATTCAGCAAAGATAAGCAATGCCAATGTTGAGGATTTGGAAGAAATAAATTTAGGATCAGAAAAGAGTCCTCAGATAGTTTATATAGGAAAAGGTTTGGACTTTCATGTAAGGATAAATCTGATCAAGTTACTGAGAAAATACAAGCATATTTTTGCTTGGTCATATGAGGACTTGAAGGCATATAGAGAGGACCTTTTTCAACATGAAACTCCTTTGAAATCAGATGTCAAGCCATTTAGACAGAAACAAAGGCCCATTAACCCCTTGTTGGCTCCCAAAATGCAGCAGGAATTGATGAAACTCAAGGATGCTGGGATAATCCAACCCATTAGACATTCAACATGGGTGTCAAATCTAGTGCCAGTTAGAAAGAAAAATGGTGACACCAGATTATGTGTTGATTTCAGAAATCTCAACATTGCTTCATTGAAAGATAATTATTCACTACCTAATATGGAGGCAATGTTGCATAAGGTGACTGGTTGTGAATTTTTATCAATGATGGATGATTTTTAGGGATATAACCAAGTTTTAGTCAAAGAGTTAGAGCAATATAAAACTGCATTTACTACTCCTTGAAGAACATATGTGTATATCAGGATGCCTTTTGGTTTGATAAATGCAGGTGCAACTTTTCAAAGAGCCATGGATGTTGCTTTCAAAGAGTTTATTGATTTATTCATGGTTATTTACCAAGATGAATTAACTGCATATTCAAAGAGGGCTAGTGATCATTGTGATCATTTGGGTAAGATTTTTAATAAAGTATTAGAATATGGTGTTTCATTAAACCCTAGGAAATGTCATTTTGCAGTTAAAGAGGGAAAGTTGCTTGGACATATAGTATCTAGAGAAGGGGTAAGAATAGACCCTGAGAGAGTAGAAGCAATTCAGAAGGTAGTTGCCCCAAAAAACTTAAAGAGTGTACAATATTTCTTAGGAAAGATTAACTTTGTCAAAAGATTTGTAGCCAATTTCGCTGAAATTGTGAAGCCCGTCATAAAATTGTTAAAAAAGGATACTAAGTTTGTTTGGAGTGATGAGGCCCAACAAGATTTTGAAAGGATAAAGAAGGCAGTGCAAGAAGCTCCAGTGTTGAAATCCCCAGATTACACAAATCCTTTCTCCCTAATTTCATTTGCATCATTTCACACAATTGCTGAAATATTGCTTCAGAAAGATGAGCAAGGATTTGAACATCCCATATCCTTTTATAGTAGATCCTTGCAGGATGCAGAACTTAACTATGAAATAATGGAAAAGCAAGCATATGCATTGGTAAAGGTTGTGAAGTCTTTCAGGCCCTATTTGGTATGTGCCAAGGTGCAGGCCTATGTTCCTCATTCAGCTGTAAAAGATATCCTTACACAGTCAGAGGTTACTGGTAAGAGATGCAAATGGATTACAAGGATTCAAGAGTTCAATCTGGAAATCAATATCACCAAATTGGTAAGAGGTCAAGGTTTGGCCAAACTTATGACAGAGGAGAACCTGGATTTAGTACAATCAAATCAGATAGAAGCAAATAACCAAGCCATTACCAGTATAGAGAGGCAACCATATTACACTGATATTGTTTTCTTCCTCAAAAATGCTAAGTGTCCTGATTATTTGTCTGATAATCAAAAGAGAAGTTTGAAATTGCAA
>MU224061.1:7167532-7184928 GCA_018584345.1 Thuja plicata
TCAAAAATGCTAAGTGTCCTGATTATTTGTCTGATAATCAAAAGAGAAGTTTGAAATTGCAAGCTCAAAGATATGTTTTGATTCAAGGTGATTTGTTTTGGAAAGATAAAAATGGTGTACTATTGCTGTGCCTCGACAAATATCAAGCTGAGAAAGTTCTAATTGAGATGCATGAAGGACAGTGTGGAGGTCATTTTTCTGCTAAAACCACTGCCCATAAGATTTTAAGGGCAGGATATTATTGGCCTACTTTGTTCAAAGATACTTATACACATGTTAGGAAATGTGAATCATGTCAGAGGTTCTCCAATAAATTGAAATTTGCAGGTGCTTTGTTGCTCAACCCGGTGAGTACTGAAGCTCCTTTTGCAATGTGGGGGATTGATTTTATTGGTGAATTTCAAGAAAAGTCTAGTGCAGGGCATAGTTGGATTTTAGTTGCCATAGATTACTTTACTAAATGGATTGAGGCTATCCCCACAAGGAAAGCAACAAGTAAGGTGGTTACTGAGTTTGTATTAGAAAATATTTTGACCAGATTTGGTGTGCCTAATAAATTAATAATGGACAATGCTATGAGTTTCAGATCAGAAGAAATGACAAGTTTCTGTGAAGGGTATGTGATTACAATATCATATTCATCCCCATATCATCCACAGGCCAATAGACAAGCTGAGTCTAGTAATAAAAGCATATTGAAAATATTGAAGAGGACTCTGGAAAAAAATAAAAGAACATGGCATACAAAATTGAGATTAGCTCTTTGGGCTGATAGGGTAACACTTAAGAAGGCAACCGGTCAATCTCCTTTTGAGTTAGTATATGGTTTACAAGCAAGATTGCCTATTATAAATTTATTACCCATTTTCCAATTCATACAAAAGGAAAATTTAGATGTCTCTGACAATATGCAAGACAGAATGATGCAATTGATTGAATTAGATGAAATGAGGAGAAATGGTTAGAGAGAAAATGTGAAGCTACAACAAAAAATTAAATATCTATTTGACAGGAGGGCTACAGAGAGAAAGTTCCAAATTAATGATTTAGTTCTCCAATGGAATGCAAGAGCGGAGGAAAAAAGAAAACATAAGAAGTTTGAGTCTTTATGGCTAGAACCATTCATTATTGCAAAAAAATTTGGCAAAGACTCATATTTGTTGAAAAATATGGAAGGAGAAAATTTTGAGTTGCCTATGCATGGGCAATTTTTAAAGCCTTTCTTTGAGTAAAAGTTCAAAATGCACAAGTAAATATGTATCATATGTTCTTCTCCCTTCCCTTATTTGTAGGTTCTGTACATATTTCCCTTTCTATTTTTAGGGTTTTTCTCCGTTGTAAAGGTGGTCTACAACCAGAGATTCTGTGGTTCTTTGTCATAAACTTTGTTAGACAATCCTCATTAGAGCCATTGTTGGTTGTATTCCTTGTTTTGGAAGTTTTCTTGGTTCCCTACTCTTTTCTCTGTGTTCTGGTGTTTTTAGTCAGCTATCTCTCCTTCCTTTTTTCTTTACCTGTGTCAAGTTTTTAGGTTTTCAAGTCTAAACCTGTCTCAATTTGCAAAAAACCTGAAAACCTTAAGGCTTCCAAGTGTTAAAAGTTGAAAACAAACCCTAAGTCATGTCGGTTCTATTTTGCTGTTGCTTTTTTTAGTCCACTTAAGTCATGTGTTTTAATCAAATCACTTTGTCACATTACTCCAAATGAATATTCCCTAATTCTTCCTGACTTGGTGATTTTCTTTTGTCGCATAGTCTCATTCAAATTCACTATATTCCTTTGGCATCACGAGAATCTATGATTTCTTCATGTCGTGTGGTCACAAGATAACGTTGTAATAAAGCATTATGCAGAAGGGACCCACTGATTAGTCGGGTAGTCGCAAGAAATTCTCAACAGTTATTAAAATGTCTCCAGACTTCACAATTTCCTCATGTTGCATTATCGCTAAGAGGATCCAAGTTTAAAAGTCAGGCAAAGTCTTTATTCGCATAGTCTCGAGATGGAACGGTGGTTAAGAGATTTTGACTAAGACTTCACGACTGACCGTCTGAGGTTTAGTGAAAGGCATAGTCGGGTTGTCGCCAGGAACAGAATGATGACTCAGGTTTCCATTGTGCATTATGTAAACAAATGACTTTGTGACATGTTTCATAAGGCAAGTGGATATTAAAGGTTTATTGCATGGTTTCCAGAAGGAGAAACTCAAATCAGCAACAACGAGACTAAGTGCTTTGCCTTCAGTCGCGATGTCTGAGAAAGATTTAAGGGTGTGCAAGAACATTTTGCGATTAAGCGACGACCGTAGGATAAAGAGATCAAGAGATCCAACAGTGCTCGCAAAGCCTGAGAAAAAAAGTGCCCGAAGGGAAAATTCCTCCCGACTTGGTGATTAAGGTATGTTGCACAGTTGTCAGATATGGGAAAAGGGGCACATATAACTGTTATGATAAAATTTAACACTCAGATTTTAAGTTTCGTGATCGGGCGACTTAGATTTTTGCATAGTCTTGAAATAAAATAAAAATGCTTAGCGACTGGGAGATTAACGTAAAGGGTTAAAGGCAACGGTTAGTCACAAGGTCTCAGATAAAGTAATGAGTTAGTGTTAACTGTGCGCGACTATGATTTCTGCAGGGTCGCGTGATCGCCGAATCGTGACTTGGGTTAGCCAAAGGAAAGAAAGTATATTGTCGCCATGTCTCAAGATAAACTATGGGTTAGTGATAGAGGTCTGCAAAAAAGAGATTATATGCAGTCGCACAATCACCTGATCCCAAAAACTAATAACGGCGGCAGTTTTTGATGTGACAACATGAATCATTCGATAACCAATCATAGGCTTGTATTTTGATTGTTGTGCAAAAAAAGTAGCTGAGATGTAAGACAGTTAGCAATCATAGTGTGACATGTCAGCTCTTTTTGCATGTTGTAAGGTTGTTCTGAGGATTCACTTTTAAAAATTTGATTTCCTCTCAAGCTTATGGAACTATGGCTAGGTTTTCATTCAAGTTCACAATATGTCAAATTAAAGACAGAACTGATGTTTCCAAATTATGAGCTGCGTACTTTGAATGATGGCTATAAGGAGTTGATAATGCATTCATTTACATTCACCGTGTTTTCAATTTTCAGAGCCCAAGTTGTTAAGTTTTCAGAGAGAAGAGATATTTTGCTCAGTTTGCAGTATTTTTAGAGTTGATCAATAGGTTCCGAGTTTCAGAATTTTGTGCACAGGATGGTTAGCCAATCTCAGAGATTAATTTGTTTCAGTATCAGTAAGGAGTAGGAGATTCAAGGTACTGCAAGTATGAGCGAGGCTATTAGTGTTGCTTCAATAAGTGGAGGAAGTGAGGAAGAGCAAAAGGGAAAGGTGATTTTTTCTGATGAATTCCTCTGTCTCCTACCTGGTTCAACACAGAACAAGAAAGTTAATGCTAATGTCCTCATTGATGAGTATAAAGATGTTCGAGATGATGTGACTCTATGGACAACAGGTTTTTCCCTCTTCAATTATTTTTATAAGAATTCTGATAAGCGCATCCCGGTATCAAACCCTCGGACCTTTGGTTTAGCCAAACTACTTGTTCCTGATGTCTTCCTAGAGGTAGACTTATTCCTAGACCTAGCCAATCACTATGATGTTTTGTCTAAAACCATCAGGAGGGATGATGGCACCGCCTTATTAATTTTGATTAGAAATTAATTCATGCAAGCCTTCAGCTTATTCAGCACCATGTCTACAAAAATTGACATGACAAAGAAAAAATAGAGGTATACTTCAAAGCCTGGGATTTCTAGGGGCCAGTTGTTAAAACATATGTTAAAAGAAGTGAGAAAGTATTTAGATCCTATGTCCGGGGATTACCCATATTATTACAAGGATCTACATTTTTATATCAAGTATGCTGCATATGCCCTGTGTAGAGTGTTGGGAATAGATGGTGATGCAGAAAAGATTGATGCAGGGAATCTGATGATGGTATTGGACCTACAAGAGGTCCACTCTAACACCAGTTATGACTATATTCAGCACATCATAGATGAAATGCATGAGGGTTTCATTGCAACCCATAAAAGAATGAAGAACCCAAAGGAGAAGGAGCCCAAATTTTTGCATTATTCAGTTCTTATGCATCTCCTCTTGTATTTCAATTTTGTCATCATGGATGTTAATAATTTAACTCCTCAGAGATTCTACCAATCAGCGCCAAATCCTATCCAATTTTGGGTGAGGGTTTGGAATTACACTTCTAGGGAGTGTGACTATTGTGCCTTTCAGAATTGGATTGTATATCCAGTAGTACATAGTTTGGGAAGAAGCAGAACAAGAATCCCATTAAAGGTTATACAATTACTTAGGCCCTGTGATTATACAGATAGCTAGCCTGGAAAACATAATTGGGGTGACTTATTTATGGAAGAAAATTACACAGTCATTAGGGTATATGGGTGTATTCACCCACCTCATTTATTACCATATTATGTGGCTGCAATGGAATTCATATGGCTGTTGTTGTTAATAGATAATGAGCACTTTGCACCGCATAAGAAGGGGACTCTAACCCCTAGGCAATTCAAGATTTTCAACTTTACAATTGGAAAGGGTGCCATTGATGCAGTGGGTTAAAGGTTGGAAAAATACAGGATGGGGGCAACCCCTTATAGATACATTGATCTAGAAGGTTTCATGGCAGGGGTTAGGAAATTGTATACACCTATAATCCCCAATAAAAATTTCCACTGTGAGTGTATAGAAGAAGATGCAACAAGGAATATCTTGGATGAAGATGATGTTCATACAAGAAGACTGAGAATCCAAGAGTTGCTAAAACTTGAGAAGAAAATAAAGAGAAATGGGTTGGATTTTGGGGGTTTTTACCCTGACCTCCCATATTTTGACAGGATCAAAGCCATGATAGACAACTATTATGTGCTTATAGAGAAACTGGATACAGTTCTTGACAAGAAAGGTGATCAGACACCTGATCATTCAGAGTCAAAATATGATAGTAGTAGTGACAGTGATTATGCACGTCCTACTATGCATGCTTCATAAGAGCAAGATATAGCTGAAATACCATAGTTACAGGGAGCAGAGGGTCACATTATAGATTTGACAATTGCTACCCAACCAGATGATGTAGAGGAACCTGCTTCAAAGAGGCAGAAATTAGAAGTAGGGCAGCCTTCAGTGGAAGGACAAAGTAAGAAAAAGGATAAGGCTAAGGCCTTATAATTGGGGAATAGGTTATATGATCATAACCTAAGAAAGGCAATTAGGGAAGGCAAGAAGCAATAGCCTGACCTAGATGATGAAGTTGAGGTGCCCCTTAAGGCTTGTGTTGATGAAAGATTGCTTCATGAACAAAAATTTTTAAATGATGACAACTTTGTTAAAATAGAGGAGTTTAAAGACTTCCTAAGATGGCATAAGACAGAGTAGATAAGATCCCAATTGATAGAAGATGGGAAAGAGACAATAAAAAATGAAGCCCTAGTGGCTTTACAGAATTATGATCCTAAAAATGAGGATATTTCACCCGAGGATGCCAGGAAGATGGTGCTAGGTAGTGCAATACTATTGGCTGAGGGATGGGATTTGGCATCTGCCTTCATCATTGACCAAATTAGAAAATAGCTGATCTCAAGATGGCTAGTGAGGTCCAGATGGGAGATGTAATAAAAGGATTTGGGTATAGCCCAAAATTCAAGGCTTTTGAAATGTGGAGCCTGAGCCCAAAAGACCAAAAGCCCCAACTATTAAATATTCAAGAAAATATGGTGGGAAATCAAATGGTCTGGTCTATACAGAATATAGGGGATTTGGAGATCTCCCAAATCATGACACATTGGGCTCACTTGAATGAAGACAAGACTAAAAAAATATCTGAAAGGTGTAGCAATCTGTTGGAAGAGACAAGTGCATTGTCTAAGGATAGGGAGATGTGCCGCATACAATTACACCAGCATGATCAGATGATAAAGAAATTAATGGAAGAATTGGAAACAAAGCCTGAGGTGGTATATGTACCTACACAACCACTACCATTACAAATTGAAGATAAGCCTAAATCAGAGGAGGCTGTGGAACAAGAGGCAGATGAGGAAAAGGGAAATGCAAGTTCTTTGAGGGCATTGAAGGGAATACTACAACATAGAATTGAGATTCTAAAGGATAAAACTGATGTTGTACTCAATGCATACAAAAAGTTGCCAGCTTTGCATACTGAGGTAATGGGGTACCTTGCCATTCTAAACCCTTACTTTACTACCTGGTCTGCTAGGGTAATGTTATTTGAAAATTTAGCATCTTTACAAGCCCTAAGACCATATTTTCTTGAAATAGTAACTGAAGTTGAAGATGAGATCAAAAGAGTCAATATTGCTCTCTCCTTCTTTAAAGGCAAATTAAACCAAATAGACGTTAAGCTAAGCCTCTTTTCAAATGATTTTAATAATTTTATTCCTTCCTTAAGGGGAGATGATGATCAAGTAAAGGCTGTAGATGTCTGGAAGAATGAATTTGACAGCAAGATGCCTAGTGATGAGGCCTTTCTCTTGGGAGTAGATGTTGATACTGAAGGATTCAATAAAATACTGGATGAGTCTTTCAAAGCAGAGACTGACATCAACAAATTCCTGCTAGATGTCAATAATATCACTAATGCTAGATGGGATAGAAAAAAGGTGCAAGTATAGAGTACTCAAGACTTCAAGTGGCCATCAGATGATGAAGTGAAAGCATAGGAGTTGATGACCATGCCCAAGAGAAAGAAGCCATCAGTAGAAGAAGAAATATTGGATGAGGAGTAAAGGTGAACACTTGGCACTACACTATTCGAGATAAGAGGGATAGTTATTGCAATAGGAGAATGTAGATGAGTATGCAAGAACGGCTATCCAGACTCAACATAAACACTACCAGCTACCATCTATACAAATCTGATTGCAGTCACCGGATCGGGAGAAGAATAAAGAATATCTGTTTCCATCTTTTGACTCAGTCACTCCATTGCTTCTTCTTTCTTTTTTTTTCTTTTATAGTTTTAGGGTTAGGTTTTCTATGACCATCTGAAGCTTGTTGCATCCTAAATATCAAGGGATTCCAAGATGGTCATAAGCATATATATAGCAAAAGATTTGTAATTGTAAAGGGTCTTTGATGTTGGAATTTTTTTGGAAGAGGAGATAATATATTGTAGAATTCAGATGTTCTGAATTTGGGTCTATCTTTTGAAGTTGCAAAATATTTCATGTATGGAAGCTTTATCATATAAATAAAATACGGTGCAATTTTACTCTCTTCAATTATTGTCTCTTTATTCTCTGTGTATGCTCTTTTATGTTAAGTTTTCAAGGCATTCTGAAGCATTTTGGTTATTAGGTAACTATCTAATTACTTGAAAGTTTCTTTTAAGGAAAGAACTAAGTTTTGTGAGTAGTTTCAGGGAGCATACTGCTTTGTTTAAAGATTTGATACAATCGTTTAGAGGTAACAGGGTGATTTGTAAGGCAACTTATCTGAATTGCATGTGGGTTGTAAGGCAGCTTACTGTATTTTGTTTCTATGAGATCTTAGTTTATTTGACTCTGTAGCCCAAAGGATAGGCACTGGTCTAGAACTTGGTCTAATAATCTGTCATTGTCCAAGTTATTTCAAGGTATCAAAACCAAATTAATCAAAATACTCTTGTTACTAAGAACAAACAAACTGAACTCAGTAAGGACTCATGTCAATAGGACAGTGTCCACTTTAGTGATTCCTTGAAGAGTGAATCATTAGGTTGTCCCTCCTAAAATAAAAGGAAGAAAGATGAAAATCCTTGTCTCACTGGTGTATGTTGTTAAAACCATAGCCTGGCTTATATTACTCTATTTTAAATTAGTTATTGCAATCTCTTGAGTATTATACAAGTTATTACAGTGAGGTTTTTGGCACATAACCTGTGAATGAACAAATCCACCAAACATATAGGCTGAAAATATCAGTAATCTTTAGAAGGCAATACCTGCCTGAGTATGTGGAGCTCGAAAACAAAGGAGGTGATAATGGATATCTCTAGTGTTATCAAATACCTTAGCAATTATCTTTTCTCTTGCCTAAAAGAGGTTGCAATCAGGTGTACAAGGTATGTTGTTATATTTAGGAAAGTTTTGCAAGAAAAAGAAGCTAACAGTTTCAACATGCATCTGATGAAGACAAATTTTCTACAATTCAAGGTGAGATGAACACAGATCTGAGGGTTTTAGGCTAATTTTCTTACATTAAAAAAATTCTCATTCAAAGAGGAATCTTCCCTAAAAATGAAACCCTAAGGGCAATACACAACATAAATCTTTCATATGAAAACCCTTATACGCAATTGGCATTCAACACCCAAAAATGAAACCCCTATGATCACAATCACAGATCTGATAAAAAAACATGGAGAAAAAAAGAAATGGATCCAAGAACACATTTTTCATCATTTTAATCAATGGATTCACCAAATACATAAACAGAGAAGATCAAGCAAAGGGTCCTAGTTTTCAGATGCATAGAAGATAGGGATTTGAAAACTAGAATTGAAAAGCTCAAGATCCTACCTTAGTAACAGAAGAGATGATCAAACCCACAAATCCAAGCAAGATGAATTCCAAATCTAAGCAAACCTCCTCAAAATCCCAATTCCCTGATTTCTCCTTCTCCCTGACTGAACAACCTTCAAAAAGGCTTCCAATCCAAAGATATAGGTAATCAAAGCAATTAGGTTTTCAAAAAGTGAAAACCCTAAAGGGAAAATAAATTATTTAATTATTAATTAAGATAATTCCCTTATTCTCAATTTCACTTTAAACATGCAACGAAACTCAACTTTATAATTTCAAAGCAAAGTGTTAAATTGAAAATGCATGAGATAATATTTCAATTAAATAAATCAATTAACCATGCAACTTAAGGTAATATTCAATAATTCAACTATGCACAGTTAATTAAAATTAATTGAATTTAATATTTATTAAATCTCAATCATTTTAATCAAGACTTAATAATTAAATCAATTAATTAAATATAGGCATTTAATTAATATTTAATTATTAAATAGCCATATATTTCATATATCAATGTTTTAAGCTTATTATAGGTGCAATAATTAACATTAATAGTTACCATGAAAATTCATTAAATAAATCAAGCTAAAAGCATCATCCAAACACCTGAAACCCATCCAAACAGATAATCAACTGAAATAGACAATCAACTAAAACAAAACCACAAACACACAAACAGGCTCACGAATCCACGTCACTTGATGGATTCAAACACTAGGGTATTCAATCAGATTCTTTATCCATCAATAGGACAAAATAAGGGTTTAGGGCATGGGTTTGGACCTGAATACTATTTCCCCTCTCTTACCATTGAGATATTGCAATAGGGCACACTCACTGTTGCCAATTCAGGGAAGATGTAGCCCGATACCTACAAATATGTCATCACAAAGATGAGCATACATGCATATAATATAGAAACCAATATTTGAGACTAGTTTATCATGTGGATCTCACCGAAGCAAGTAACTACGAATCTGTCCCATACCATATCAAGCACATCAAACAGTAATGAAAAACATATAAATGATCCATGTGCATATAAATCTAGGGTCAGTATTGTTAGAAAACCATAATCAAAATGACATCCTAACATATACATAAACATCATGAAATAACCATAAATCATATGCAATTAAGAGATATAACACGCTAAGAAATAAATCAATAACATACTGAAATGTGACACATAAATATCCTCACAACCATCTAAAATAAACCACACATACATAAAAAGGCCTAAAAGAGTTCGGCAACCGAAACTGAAAAGGCAAACTAAGAGGTGGGTATTACACTTTAATGGTGCTAGGAGATTGAAGAGTAATGATGGGTGTGGGAGATGGAGGGGGAATGATGGGTGTGGGAGATGGAACGGCTTCATCACTATTGTTTTCCCATGGGGGAGTGATATAATGTGACTCTTGAAGAGATGGATTTTCTACTTGCTTCCTTGTGAAACTCGTTGGAGACTTACGTATCAAAGATGGAGAATCTACAGGTGTAGATGGTGGGAAGTTAGGGTAGTCCACATATGAAGATGTGGCAATGTCTTGTGAACTTGTATGGTTGAATGATGGTGTAGATTTGGATATAGGAGATGGTATGGCTAGATAGTTCACATAGGTCAGTGTGGCAATGGCTTGTGAACTTAATTGACTAACTGATGGGAGAGGAGGGATGGATTTGGGTATGGAATATGTGTTAATGTAGGTAGGAATTGGAGATGGTAAAGTGAGATAAGATGGGGTAGATGGGTAAGATAGAGTGGATGGTAGATTAGCAATAGCATGGGGATCATGGTGATGGTTTGGAGGAAATGGAGGGCTAGGATTAGGGATTTGAACATGGGTTGGAGGATAATGAGATGGTGGATTGGGATTAGGGATGTAGCTAGTTATGTTGTTGTGAAAGGATGAAGGTTGGGATATGACCATAGGATAAGATGGAGTCATGTATGTATAAGAAGGAGATGTGGATGGAGGATAAGAAGGATTTACCTTGTCAAAGCTATGATAAGGAGTGCTAGTGGGTATGCATGGTGGCCTAATGTGATAGTGTGGAGGAATGAATAGAGCTTGGAGGATGCTTGGAGCAAGTTTGTTAAGGCTTTCCATGTACACATCATGATCGACAAGACCTTCATCATCAACATAAGATGCAAGGGAGAGATTTTTAAGGTTTTCAAAGTATGCATCATGATCAACAAGACCTTCATCATCATTAGAATAGGATATAGACATGATGGGGTAGGATGGAGGAATGACTATAGTTTGGATGGTATTGGAGAAATCTTGCTAAGGTTTTCAAAATACGCATCATGATCAACAAGACCTTCATCATCAGCATAAGATGCAAGGGAAAAAATTTTAAGGTTTCCAAAGTATGCATCATGATCAACAAGACCTTCATCATCATTGGAATATGATATAGACAAGGAAGAGATATGGCAACCAAACTCATCATAATATATTTGTGACATGACGCTTTTCTGATGATTTGATTAGGGAGGAATGATGGTGATGGATGGAAGACTCAAGCTCAGATTAGGAAGAAGTATTGACTCTGAAGAAGATTGAAAGAGGATGGGGGTGGCGAAGATAGCCCTACTAGTCTAAGATATGGGGTTCTAAAATTGATGACTTGACTTTCTCGTGCTTGACAAAAATAGATATGAGCTCAGTTTGATAATGTTTGGAAGATAGTTTCTTAGGACTGGGCAGTGACTATGACAAGTGTGCCTTGGATTGTTTTTTTCTTTTGGAACAAGTGACGAGCTTTTAGAATTTGTGAGAAAACAATCTTGCAAGAGGCAAAGAAACCTTGCAAAAAGCATAAAAATGTCAATCTCCTTGGCAAAAAGGACTTTCAAAACTTCCATACTTGTGTATGTTCGAGAACTATTTTGCACAAGGTTTTGTAACACTGAAAACACATACAAGAACTTTCTACCTTAAGGATGCAGTGAGCTAGAAAACCTTTGTCCGCATACGTAGGAACACACACAAGAGCTAATCAGAGTATGATCACCATCAAGCACACAATGGCTCCATGATGTCGTATTATCCAACTCCAAACGCTCAGGGTGGCATGAATGTGCAAATTTATTGGGGAAGTTACTATCTTCCTTGCCCAGTCAATTATCAAGCTTTCGAGGATGGATTAGGTAGGTTTCTAGATTTATGAGTTGCTAGTATTTTTGTGGTGTCCCCGCAAATGGTTTGTATGACGTGACTCACTTAAGAGCCTAGTTCAACCATGATAGTATGCTGAGGATATTCACTTAGTATGGACTACCATTGAACATGACTCACCTGAGATTGAAGGGATATAGATAGACCTTTAAGTCCACCTTATTTCTATACCAGCCGAAGGATTTACCAATTTGGGGTCATTCTCCAAAAGGACTCATGCTTCTTCTGGATAGGCCCCTCTAAGAAGATTTAGAAAATGATCAAACATTCACAATCACCTTTCTCTTGCACCAACGATGACGAAAGACAATGGGATAGGATAGTGCGTGAAGTGAGGTTTCACTCTACAAACGTTTGTGCAAGTGCACCAAACACATAAGAAACATGATTGATTTCTGATAAGTTAAGCAATGTGTGTTTGATCTAAAACTAAAATGAACTCGCAGGCTTGTTCTTTTTATGAGCACCAAAGTGAGATATTGTTTTCCTTGTTCAATTTGTCTTTATGCATTCGATATTGAGTTCATTTGATTTGTTCGATTTTAAACCCAAGAGGAAATGTGTGATATCTTTGTCAAATTTTAAAACCCAAAAAGTGAAGTGTTTGATAGTTAGTTCAATTTTAAGATCCAAAAACAAGATGTGTGATTTGATTGTTTAGTTTTAAACCCAAAATCAGATGTTTGATTGTTCGTATCCTTAAAGCATTCAAGATTTTGTGCATGCTTGTTTTAAGCCCCCAAAAAATGTTGACTTTTGTTAAATTTGACTTTTGTTGACTTTGACTTTTGTGGAATTTGACTTTTGTTGACTTTGAATTTTGTTGACTTATGACTTTTGTTGACTTTGAAACCCAAAACCAAGTGTGAAATGATGTGAGTGCATACACTGTTCTTTTTAAACACCAAAAAGTGAAATGGGAATTTTTTTAATTAAAAGATTATGTGCTTTTTTACCAAACTAGATGGCTAACCTGTAGACCTATAAAAATAATAATAAATAGTTAGTAAGAGTGCATTATTGTAGGTTTACAATGCCTTTCCCCCATGTTTTTACAAATAATGGTCCCAGTGATATAGACCATATTTCAACAAATGGGTAATAGAGAGAAAGTAAAAAGAAGATAGAAGTAATATAGTCTTCTTTTTTTTGTATCAATGATATTCGTGGAAGTGTAATAGAGAGAAAGTAAAAAGAAGATAGAAGGAATATAGTCTTCTTGCCTTTTTCAACCTGCAAAAGAAAATAAGAGCTTGCAAAACATACTCAAACAACAAAAACACATTAGCTTAGAGGGTTATTTTGCAAAAAACAATGAAAAGGAACCCGTGAAGTGGGTCCCATAGGGCATGCCAGAATGTAAGCTATGAAAATCAGTTACGAAGGAACACGATAATCATCAAAGTATTCACTAACTAAGAATCTAAGCTACATACATGCTAAGACATAAAATCAAAACTTGAAATAAGCTAAATGAAGAAAGTGCAAACCTCCTACAAGCTCATTCAAACTCCATTTTGTTCATTAGATTTTTCCATTTGTTGTGGATGTGTGCTCAAGATGTTCTCCAAGCTTCAAGCTATGATCTCAAACTGGCATTATAACTCTTCTCTAAAAGATGGATTTATGATTTTCTCTCAAAATAGCATTATAACTATACATGGAAGGTCGATTAAATTATGAAGGAATGAGGTTTCTTATATAGGAAATGGGTAGGAAAACCAAGGGCTCAGATGCAAAGTTGAAGAGAGGTCCAAATGCCACTAGAAGAGAGCACATGGATTGTGCTTCTTCAAGTGCATCAAATTGTGACACTTGTCATAAGGGGACTGGGTTGAAACTAGGGAGGAATATGACCATTTAGGGAAGAGAGCCAAGAAGACTCTAGACGATAAGTTTATTAATGAGGGTGTAAGAGCCTTAATGAGGATGTACAAGGAATTTATGAAGGTGTAAGAGCCTTAAATAAATATGGATAGGCTTGGCTTGAGAAAGTTGACTTTGGGGAAGGGATTGAATTCCTAATCCAAAGATTAGGAATGTGACATCATTATGGAGAGTTTACAATTAGGATTAGGATTAGCATGGGTGAAGAGGTTGGGATTAGTTTGAAATCAGGGTTAGGTGGTTGAGATTGGTTAGGTTAGCCTGTGTGAAGGGTTTGGGTTGAGTTAGAACTCAAGGTTAGGTAGTTGGGATATGTTAGGTTAGGGGTTAAAGGGAATATTAATGAATTGAATTACATAAATAACATATTCATTCAATAATAGGAAAAAAGGGTTTTAATTAATTATTAAGCTATTGATTTCTTTTACTAATTAATCAGGACTATAGCCAATGAATTGAATTAATTAGGGCTAGGGGATGACATAGGTCAATTAGGTAATGTTTAATTACCTAGCTGATATGTCCTAGAATGCACTAAATATGATTGATTAAGGTAATCAGATTTAGGTGTCTACACTAGCTATAGATAAGGAAGGAAGATCTAATTTATTAATTATAAAGTAAATCAATAGATCTGAAAAACCTTAATTGAAATGAAACATTTTCCTTGGAATGAAGAAGATCTAGAAAATCCTATTTTCTGATGTCTGTGTTGAGTTTTGGGAAATTTTGCAATTGAATGTGGAACAAAAATGCAGAGACAGACAAAAACCTGAAATATTTTTCATTTTTGAGTCAGGTCGACCTGAACCTCTTTACAAGGGTGTAATTGTACCCCAAAATGTCAACCTTTCCCTGCACTGCTCTCATGGAAATTCTATTCACGGATTGCAGAAGTTGGCAGAAAAGGGTATCTAAATCTGATTGGAAATTCACCATCTTATACCTATACCTGCAAGAAAAATGATTTTGTTTGTTGGGGGAGGGGTTTACCTTAGTTAAACCCCGATTTAGGAATTAACCTTGAAATCAATAATTGAAATAGAGAATGCTAGAAAGTAGTAGAAGTAGATCGAACAATGAAGCTATGATGCTCAAATAGATATGCAATTGTATTTTGAATGTAAACAAGTATGTTAATATGAAAGATTTGACTCAATATTAGAAACCCTAAATGTAAGACAAAACCTCCATGTTTGTATGCTTGGAATCCAGCTTGAAGGAAGAATGAATGAATCTCGAGGACACACAAAATGATCTTGAAGGAAGATCACACCACCATGATGAATAGATCTAGGGTTTGAATGATGAATCTTGAATGCTTGAACCAAATCTCTTCAAAGGCTTGAATGCTTGAATCATTGATATTCAATGGAGAACTTGAAATGATTAAGAAGAATACTTGACCACCTTGATTGAACACTTGGAAACTTGAAATCATTTAAGTATTTCATCCTTAGCACTTTTAATTTTACTTGGCTTTGTGTAGAGATTATGATTCTCTTGGCTTCACTTGGAGAAAATGAGAGGAGAAAAGCTTCCTTATATACAAATCTAGTGCAAAAAATTGTAGAGATCCCGACATAGGAGAATCAAATTCCCATTAGGCTTATACACCTAGAAGAGGACCTATATTAAATATAATTTCAAGATTCACCTCTTCAGAACCCAAAATAGCTGACCCAGAAGTGCGAAAATAGACTTTTGAATGCCCCTCGGTAGCTGAAAAAATTTCCAATTAAAAAGGGGGACCTGGGTCAAGGTCGAGGTCAACCCTGACCTAGGTCAGATTTGAGGTATATCTTGACCCAGGGACTCAAGTCCCCTAGAAAATGTGCTAGGTATGATAAACAGTGTCTAGAGAGGCCCAGTCAGGGTGCTAAATAGGCACAAAAGAAGCACATGGGGTTGAAATGAGAGGAGAACCTTATGATAGCCTAAAACAACCCCTAAGGAGGGATAAACATTCTTAACATGGAAGTACATCCATTTTAAGATGATACACTAAGCCCCCACTTTAGCGAGAGTATGGAAATCGAACATATTCGTGGTAAAGTTAGATGAAAGACTCTGATGGATTGCAACAAGGTAGGGAATCACTTAGTTAAGGAAACGAGCCCCCAAGCCAAGGAATCTAACTCAAAATACATGCAAAAGGGTATAAAAAAAGAGAAAACAAAGATAAAGCCAAAAGACACAAAAAAGAGAAGGGGTTAGTATAAAAAGAAACCCAAATCAAATAACAAAGGAAACCTTACTAAGAAATTCTTCCTATACTAATATCATATTTGGAAATCTATCATGGAAGCATAAATGATTATATAAGAAGGAGAAGAGAAACACTATAAATAACATAGCTTCATGATCTAATCCTATTAGCATGAAAGTGAAATAGATAAAAGAGAGAGTGATTACCTCGCCTAGTAGGATGTCCACCTTACCATGAATCAACAAGGAGGGAGAGCCCAACAGGTTCACCCATAAATTGTGCTTTGTAGTTGTAATGCATCTTCTGACAGCTTTTGGAATACTTGTAGATCCATATTCTTGTATCACTATGGAATATCAAATGTGTGTCTCTTTAGGATTTAGCAACTTATGTGTGTTACCTTCCAAGGATTTAGCATATTTGAATTTGAAAATGCACATCTCTTCAAGATTTAGCAACTTATGGTCATTACCTTCTGAGGTTTTATCATATTTGAATTTGAAA
Source organism: Thuja plicata (assembly GCA_018584345.1). Classification (NCBI taxonomy): domain Eukaryota; kingdom Viridiplantae; phylum Streptophyta; class Pinopsida; order Cupressales; family Cupressaceae; genus Thuja; species Thuja plicata. The sequence goes on from MU224061.1 coordinate 7,183,919, forward strand.
ATGCACATATCTTCAGGATTTAGAAAATTATGTGTGTTACCTTTCAAGGATTTAGCAAAAATAAAAGTAAAAATGCATCTCTTTAGGATTTAGCAACTTATGTGCATTACCTTCCGAGGATTTAGCATGTTGTAAAAATGTAAACTATAGTATAAGGGAGATCCTATATATGCCTCCTCCTTATCATGGCTACCTAATAGACATGATAAGGATGAGAAAAAATGATACCTACTTGACAAAGTAAGGAGATATCCTATTAGCAACAATGTACACTATATTCTTAGCGAAGAGTATTGACCCTTACATCTAAGAGAATAGATAATTGTGAAAAGGATATGTCACTTATGGAAAAAGGATCCTCAAAGAGGAAGAGATCTTATCAACAAGACCCCCACCAGAGAGAATTCTTTGGATAAAATATCATCTTTCAAAGAAAAGAATAGAGGCACCAAAGATTCAATCATCAAGCCCCCTGTTATTAAGAGGAAGAGGAATCTTGGAATGAAGGAAACAAAATCTAACCCAAAGCAAGGGCGAGAGTTTATAAAGAACATAATTTTCAAAATAAAGAAGAGGTGATGACCTAGGACAATCAATTCTCATAGAAGAGTGTATCCATAGCCAAAACAAAAGTCTTTATAAAGAAATAATGTTGCAAAATAAACAAATTCCTCTAAGATAAGGAAAGTAGATCCTTAGACAAAGAGAAAGAAGGAAAACCTTGTCCTCTAGGGATGAAAGCAAGGGATAGACTAATCAGATCAAGATATGTTGTAAAAGAAAGATATCTTGTAACGCCCCGCCAGGCAACCCGAGAGGACAATACATAAAATATCTATAATATGCAAGTAAAATTTTTTTTTGTTTAGCTAGAATAATATTCATACTATTTACATGCATAAGATATCCATTTAATTATGAGCTTAAAAGATCTACATTAATTTTAATGCACCAAGGTAAATTTCGCTAACTTGTTTCTTTCATTAAACATAAGTTAATCGTCTAACATC